>ARYC01004821.1:0-48790 GCA_000711775.1 Oxytricha trifallax
AAGAGATAGAGGCTGCATGAATTGATGAATCAACCGGTAGGAAACACTATATTAGCATGCTTCTAAGCCAAAGCTCTGAATATACCTGCATTAAATGCAATTGATATTAGCAGTTGTATTGATAACTATTTGCAAATAAGCTTTCCTGCAAAACCAAAACTTATTGTAATTGATGATTATGCATACAAGGTGTATCCTTACAGCTATCTACTTAAGAATGAGCAGTACCAAAATGAGTTGCTAACGAATACATGATTCTTAGAGAGGCTTAGAGAAGAGATTGCAAGAACTTGCTAAAGCTAATTGGTGTCATTTTAAGCTACGGTTATATCGCATTAAGGCTTAAGAAATATGAAATGACTCTGAGAGATTATCTGAATCATAACAGATACCCAGATGATTTGAATGAAATACTATCAGATATGATATAAGGTGTCAAGGAGTTGCATGAACTTGGATATGTTCATAGAGATTTGAAGCCAGAAAATGTTATGATAAACCTATGCCCTTTAGAAGTAGTTGTTATAGATTTCAAAAGAGCATTAAGATAAGAGATAGTAACCTTAGCAAAGGTTCTTGGGACACCAGGATACTTCCCAATAAGAGAGAAATGGACTAATGGCTCTGTTTAGTGGGATGTATGGGCAATCGGAGCTATTATATTAGAGAGTGATATGGAAAGTATGGCTTACTTTGGTACAAAATTTGAAAAATAATCAATCTGTTTAGCTTAAAAGCATATTAAGTAAGAAAATGTATGCAAGGAAATAAAAAAGATAGTTGAGATGATAATAATCAGTGCTCCCTCTTATCCAAGGTAAACATTGGATGACATACTTGTGCCACTTAAGAGAGCAAGATTCCAGAGATATAACAAAGACAAGCAAATAAAATTAGTTTGAATTAAGAACACTAATACTCATTAAATATTAATAAAATTCACATAAAACCTGCGTTTTCTCTACTAACCCCAATAAGACCCCAACTATACCCTTCAAATCAAAGCACTTATAAACCTCACTAAGGGGTTTTGGGGTTTTGATTAAATAAGACTCAGAACTTCACATTGATAATTATAATAATAATATTCAGTAAACCGCATTGAAAGGATTAGATTTAGAAAATACTAATAGAAACACTGAAAGTTTATAACAAAAAGTACAGTTAAAAAATAATAAAATTATTTTAGAAAAATCAAATTAGACCTCAAATGGGAAGAATTGTAATAAAGACAAGGAGATGCTATTCTAGATATGGAAATTAATTAAATAACAAAAGTGTTTTTTTCAACTATATTTCATTAATAATTTAATTTATATTCTAAAACAATAATGAGAGTTGGATCTATTGAAGGGAAATTGAACACAATAAATGTATTAATTCAAGAACTTACTAATGAAGTTCATTAAGTTAAGCAATTATTATGTTTAGATATATGATAAAACTTCAAATTTATTTTAATGAGTTTAATTCATTCTATTATCTTCTGATCATTAATATTATTTTCGATCTTTCTTAAAAAACAAGTTAGATGAAGAGTATTTAGAATAATTTATCAAACAATGTTAAATGATTGTTTATAAATTTATATGTGATAAAAAATTTTTAATAAAAAATTTGTTAATAGTTAGCTTATGCAAAAGTAATATTCTATCTAAACACGAATTCGATTTTAAACTAACATTATAAAACTTTTATTAGGATGCTAAAAGCTACTAAAATGTTACTCCTTACAAAAGTTTACATTCTAGGAAATGAAAATTTTATTGTATCATCTTACTTCTGCCAAAGTGATAATTATAAAACTAAATGGGCACATTAAAAATCAAGATATTTTTAGTTTGATTGTGTTCTAAGTACGCCTAGAATTTTTTAAGAAGAGGATTGAATGTATATCCAAATTATATTTAATTAATAAAAACGTTTTATCCAATAAATCACTCATTTGTAAAGATCTAAGAATTTCTTAAGTAATCTTACCAATAAATCATTTATATATATAATTATAAAAATATTTTTCTTAATAAAGAAAGGTAATCATATCTTAATTCAATTTAAAACTATTAATTAAATGTAAAAATCACTTATTTTTCTTAGGATTTATTTCTACTTGCCATTTTTTAACATAACAAGTCTTAAATATTGTCTCATCCGCATACTTCAATTCAGTAACGTCTTATTTCATAAGTGGATCATTATCAAATTCTTTCAATTCATCAGTAATTCGCTATTTTACATTTTTGTCTTCAATTTTAATGGCAAAGCTTGTAAGTTTATTCACTCCAAATATTTCACAGCAGTTTTTCCTGAAAAATAAAGTATGAAAACTTTTAATAAATTACTTACTTTAAGAATTTAGGCAAAATGTAATGTTGAACATTAAACTATCTACAGAATCCAACTAAATTCTTGTTAATTTCTATGGTCTCCTAGTCGTTGATAATAAACACGATATATGACTTAATGATTTATTACACTATATTGATATCATCCTGATTTTAAATTTCATTGCTATTACTGTGATTTTTAATAATTGCAGAGAGCTACTTAAACACTTAATTTAGCCCAATTAACAAAAGCTTCTGTTTACTTAATAGTTTAATGTCTGCCGCGCTTATCTCATTTTAACCCTTAAATCTCTTCTAAGGGGGTTCGATACTTTACTTGGGGTCTTTGTCTGATTGGGATATTAAATGCTTCAAGGAGTCTATTAAGGTTCGTGAAATGAAATCCTTTCCGGGCTTTGAAGGCATCACCTCGCTAAATTACATATATTAATCAAAGAAATAAAGTACTAATAATTGAGGTAGGGCGAGAGTAGAGCAAATTTTGTAATCTTTGTAACCTTTGGCTTTCTTTGTTTTTACTGCTGAATCTCTTTTGCTTTTTATTCCTTCTATAATTTTAAATCTTAAGCTTAAGTCAAGCTAGTTGCTTATTGTTCTTATTTAATCGCTTCCATTATTAGTTTAGTAATATTAATGAAATCTTATATAATTACTATTACCAATCAAACTAATAGATGAATTGTAATAAACAGATTTCAACAGATTGATAAATTAATGAAATTCTTAACTATTTTATGAAATACAAACTTAAAATGATACATAGGTTACCCTTCATTTTGGAACATCTCCATACTCTCTGACGAAAGTTTCCATATTAAACTTAGCTGGATCCCTTAAATTTTAAACAAACTTTCTATCCTTTAACTTCTTCATATCTTGAGCACCTTTGACGCAGGGCATTTAATCAAGTTTATCACTATTTTTTGCGATATTTTGTAGCATTTGTATAGTCGTCTCTTTATGGAATCTTTATTACTTTGGAGCTCCCAAATCACCTGAAGTGGTTTAAGTATTAAGCTAGCCGAGTGTCATAATTCTAGCTGGACCTGGCTGTATAGATTAGCCTCTTCGTTACTAAGGATTTGGCTATGATGACAATGTTTACACGTTGTTACCAGAGAACGCTTGAGGTTTCGGGGGTTACTTTTTCTCTTCTTCCTAAAATTGATTGTTAGTTGCATGATTTTCTTTTCTTTTGCCTGGTTAATTGATCTATCTTTACTAAATCTGCCCACTAATTTTAGGCTGTTGCTATTCTTTCAATACTTTTTTAGCTTCTCGACACATTCCACAGCTTTCATTCTCTCCTTTATTATTAAACTTGCATGTTGCACATCTCCAATCACCATTTTTAATGTTTTAGTTATTCTGACCACCAATCTTTTTCCCAAACCCTGGCATTGCCTACTTCTGAACTTTCTACTCTTCTATGCTATTCTTTATAGGATTATTATTATTTGCTTATTATTAGGCTTTGACTATTTATGTAGTTGCTCTAGTCCTTTGTCCACCGTAGGAAAGATTGTTTAGGGTTTTGCCCTTTCCTGGAAACAGTTTTTCTTCTTATTGATTCATTATTTGTTTATGAAAATGTATTATAATTATTAATTAAATGTCAATTTATATATATTTACTTATCATTTAAGAACACAAGTAAGAAAAAGTAACTATCTTAAAAGAAGTAAAATTATCAAATTAACTTCAATCTTACCAAACATCAAATTAATGCTAAATTAATCATATTCTTTTGTTTTAAGTCATTTCTTGTTTTGATTCTTCTTGATAATTTTCTTCTTCAAAGTCATCATCATATAACTGGCATTTATGTTTAGCAGTCAACTTTTCATGCATAATTTCTCTGCATTAACTAAAATATTCATATTTTTATTATATAATTATCTTGAAATATATTAATGTGTAATTGCTTGCATCTAAAGTACCAATTATTGTCTATTTTAAGGTCTTAGGCTTTCTTATAATATTCTTCTTTTGTCATTCTTAAGCCTGTGATAATTTTCTACATATTTGCCTGATCCCTGCGACTCAAGCAAATTTCAAATTAATCGTGGAAATAGTTCTTGTACATAGGCTTGTAATTTTCAAATACTGTACCTTACAAGCGTCTCTTCGCTCCATCCCAAACTTATTTAAAAAGAGTATAAAAAAATGGCGAGTTTAATATAAAACTAGTAATTTGTTAAACTTTTCTCTTCCTAGTTTTTTCCTTCTCTTTGAGCTTGATGCAAATGAATTAATGAGTGTCGACTCTATCCCTATTAAATTTCCTATGACAAAAAGCGCATTCTATTCGTTCCTATTCATCCATTTATTCTTAACCTTTAATTTCTTCAATAGACTGTCCAGATTAATCTAATTTGCCACCTTAATTCTTAGCGAGAGCTGTTCTTAATTCATCGTAGGCGAGAAGTAAAAGTGGATGTACACCTTTTTACGTTGAAATTGAGTATTTATAAGCCAATTTGTTGTTTTCTAAACGCAAAGATTCGAAACCTAAGTACTTGATGAACTTATAATGGAAATTACTATATAAATTTGAATATAAATCAGGTTTAATTTTAATGCCAGTTTGGAATCTGCCAATATTAGAGTAAAACACCTGATTATCCATTTTTAAAACTTGATACTTTTCTTCAGTTGGCTTATTGATGATATTACCAAGAATCATAACTAATTTTTCAAGTGTATAGACAATGAAGATTTGAGAGCATTCTATCTCCAGTTCACTTATAAAATCAAGAATATCTTCTCTTTATTCTTCTAACTGCTCCAGCATATGCTCACTTCCCCACTCCTTCATCATTTCTTCAAGTTCCTAATCTTCCTTAGACTGCTACTTTATTTCTTCTGGAGATAGGTCTCTTGAAACCCCACATTTAGGGCAAACTTTATGATCCTCTGCCTTATTTAAAGTCATGCAATTTTAACACCGCCATTTAAAAGCTAACTGTGGTTGCGGTTTGTTTTGCTTTGTCAAACCTGAAAATGTTTTGGTAGCAGTTTTGCTTTCTTCTTACTTTCCTTCAGCCAGAGAACCTAGCCTCACCCCCTTACCGGCAAAAGCTGAGATCTGCTTTTAAGGCTTTTTCTCTGGCAAAGGTTTATTTCTTAGGGAAGGTTGTTTCGCTACCTATTTACTCTTGGGTCTGTTGAAATCATTAAGTGTCATCATTTTAGGCTTTTCTCTGCCATCCACACTTTGAGAAATATCTGTTGAATAGTCACTTTAACTTAAAGACTTATTTGCTAGTCTGCGATTGCAAACATTTTCGTGTGTCTATATACGATCAATAGTAAATTTTCTTCCGCAAACCATACAAGCATGTCTACCCTATGCATCTCCAAATTTATCACTTATTCCTTTTTAAATAGATTAGATAGTATGAACAACTGATAAACCTTGACCCTGATATTTGTGATTTTTAGGCATCTTTTTGCACATTTCTACATGATCTCTCCAATCACAATTATAAATTGCTCGTTTGCAGATTGGGCAATCTTTATGTGTTAACTCAAAGATTTAGATACAAACTTTTTGATGGAATGGCAAACTAACTGGGAAATATTTCTGTCCACAGATCCTACAAAACACTGCTTTTTCTAATCCCATATTTAAATGATTTTGATTTTAATAATTGTAAATTCAAATTTAAATATTAATATTTAATATTCTAGTGCGAATAATATCTTTCTAAAACATCATAGTTATATAAAGGATAAATAAAAATTTTCAAGAATACAATTAATATTAAAATTTCATGAATAAATAGATGATAGTTATATATAAATGTTTCAATTTTAAAATCAGAAATAAAATATGTTGCTTAATCTAAATTCAGTTTTATTTAGTTATTCAATTATTAAAAAATGGCGGGATAACTTGACAAAGAAATGCGTAATAGACTGGCTCCATTTTGTAAAATAAGTTGGACTATGCTAACTCCAAAATAATGGGGCGATGTATAATTAAATATAATTTTATATTTTAGTAATTATTATATCCTAACTTTATAATTTACCAATCAAAAACCTAATTTATAATTGCAATAGTTGGCATTGATGAGCAGAAGGCAGAATCACTGAAGAAAGTTATGTAGGGCTTTAAAGATAGAGTTAGATCAGGAAAGTAAGCAGATTTCCAAAACATTAAGTTTCATTTTAATTATTATATAACAACTTAAAGCAAAATTTAATTAATAATACAATGGTGAAAAGTAAAAAACCCCAAAACCCCTTAATAAATTTCATTAAGTTAATTGAGCTAAATGAGCTTGATGAACATATGAAAAATTTTGAAGCTTCTAAAGTTATTAAATATGTTCATTTGAATTGTAAAAATTTAATAATTTATTAATTAATTTTTATTATAGAATTAAGTTAAGAAAAGGACCCCTAAGATAAAAAATAATGAAGTCCTAGTGAAGAACAAGATACCAGTTTAAAAAGATCAAATTGGAAATATCTAATCGTAAAATTCAATAATTGCAAAAAATAATAGGCAACTTACACTAGAATAGACAAACATAAACGTTATTTTATTTGGCAGTATTTTTTTATAAAACCCCGTTAGTCAATTAAGAATGAAGATTGGGGATTTAGAATAATAAAATTAAGAATAAATTATTATTGGCGTAAATTATTAAAGTTTTGGCTAATTATTAAAACCATTGGCTCGAATAATTGTCTCTATAAAATAAACCAATCAGGGTGCGTATATTTGTTTTTAGCCTAATTATAATTAATTTCAGCCAATTATAATTTAATTTTAATTTTGTTATTCTTAATCCCCAATCTTCATTCTTAATTGACTAACGGGGTTTTATATAAAAAGTTTTGAATAAAATATAATATATATATTTTTTATGAGTAAAAACAATAAATTTATCTCTTCCTCTCAAAACTAAGATTCCCAACTATCAAATCTCTCTCAAATATCTCATTAAACTCCACCACAATAAATCCAAGTTTAAAGTAACAAACTTCCTGAAATTTCACAATTTAACGATAGTCTTAACATGTATTTACTACAACAATCTTCTTTAAACCTCACTCAAATTATTACTTAATTTCCATTGAATTTTAAATTGGTGATTTATGTAAAAAGAATTCCCTTATATTAATACTTTTATAAATTTTGTAATACTAATATCCCAATAGTAAAGCAGTAACCACAAGAAAATGAATCAATCCAGAACTCTAAAGTTAGACAGTAAATTAAGAGTAGTCTCAAATTAAGAATAATCCTTAGAACCCATTAATGTTACTTAATAGTTCAACAAAAAGTGATTAGTAGTACATTGTAGAGTAAAATTTGGGTAACGAAGCAATAGCTCAAGCAGGTCTCAATAGCTTGATACTCTCTGAAGATGAATAATGATGCGAGCCCAAAAAACTTTAATTAAAAATTGTAAGAAGTAAGCAGTTTGTTATAAGGTTAATTAGCAAACCTTAAAACATTTCATTTAAAAATTAGCTCAATTGTATTTTTTTAAGAACTTGTCTTACAAAATGTCTTATATTTTAATTTAGCAAAAGAGAAGAAATCAAGATAGAAAAGTTCAGCAAAAAAGAAAAATCAAATATTAGTAGATTACGAAGAAGAAAAATAAATGCCATTTTTATAGCATTAATCCTTTATGAACTAAAATCAATCTTTACTTGACCCAATTATTCCAAAGCCTCAAAATCCCATGAATTAAAGTTAACATGTGAGTAAAAACTTCACAAACTTCGATTCACTTTTAATCTAAGAAAAAACTGAGAGTGAACATGAGTTAACTCCACATAAAAATGAACTCAATTAAGATCAAACAATGGAAATCGTAATTGATAACAACAAAATTGCGCAGTAAAATCAGTAGGTTGATGCTAATGATTCAGACTATATCAATCGAAATGCTCATAGACTTTCACATAACTTGCCAATGAAGAAAACCCTTAAATTAATAAACCTAAACCTAGGAAGTCAGCACAGATGTCTCAAATCAAAAGAAAGAGAGGAGATGCTATAGTATACAAATTAATAAAATTACAATATTAAATTTTGGTATTAATACTTCAAATCATACACATTTATTATCAGTAAGCTAATAAAAAACAATTTGTAAATTAATAATTTTAGATAATAATGAGAGTTGGAGCTATTGAAGGTAAATTAAAAACTATAACCAGCTTAATAAGTGAATTGGCGAGTGAAGTTGATAAAGTGAAGGAATTATTCTTGAATAAATGATAAATTAATTTCTTTATTTAATTTTTAATGAATCAGATAAATTTTATCATATCACGGTGAGTCAATGATAAAAATTATCAGAATTCATTTGTAAGAAATTAAAAAATTAGAAGGAGTGAAATTGTAAATTTATTTTTATTATTATTATTAAATGCAATTTTGTATTTAACTTTATACTTTAATTAGTATTATTAATTAATTAATTAATTTCCCTGGAGAGTAAAAAAGTAGTGGTAATTTATTATGAAATTGAAATTCTTAATAATCCATATAACAGAAATAAATGTTTTTATGTAATATCATTCTCTAAAATTAATATGATTAAGTTTTCTATGCTTAGTTTGAATTATCTATCATCTTTTGTTGCTCTCTGAATTCACTCAGTTTTTATTTAAACCACTGCTGTTTTCTTTCATGTCCTGGACTTATTGCTGTAAACTGCTACTTCCAAATATGTTATTTTTATTTTCATCATTATATATGTATCCCCAAATTCATCTGATAAAAAGTGTATTTAATATTTCTAATTACTTTAAATTTTATAGATATTATTCGTAGTATGAGGTATTACTCCTTAATCGTCTACTTATAAATCTCTAGAATTTGCTTAATTATCCGAATTTCTAATGCCATTGAGATTATCATTGATTAATTACATATTTAAAGGGGTTTATGAACTACTTTTATGCCCCTCCATTTCATCATCCTCTTCTAGGATTTAGTCTTAAACAATACTAAAAAAAGTGTATCATAATAAAAAAAGTCCAAATATCAAAGTTTAAATGGTAGAACTATACTTGGTTATTAAAAACTATGATTAAAACTAAATCTTTAACTTTTGACTTTTTGGTAAGATAGGAATTGTTCAATATTTGATTGGTGTTATCAAATGTATATTGGTTTAGACCCATACCAGCTCCTCCACTGCCTCTGTTTAATCCTCCGTCCACACTTGCCTGAGACATGTTATTCAGCATTTGAGTTATGTTCACTGCACTAGATGCTTAAGAAAGCTATTTAAATTTATTAAACACACCCAGTTGGATACAAAATACACTTAGTTTCATATTAAAAACGCTCAAATATAGATAGAAAATACATCAAAATTATAGATAAACAAAACTATATATAAAAGCTGTTTGAATTTCTTAAGTTCTTCATCAATTTTACTGTCGTTTAATTCTTCAAATTTCAATATTGAGTCTTAACCGTTAGATTTATTATTGACACCTTGATCATCATCAAACTCATCTATAATTAATAATTTAATTTTTATTTGTTACAAAATTTTTTATATAATTAATTATAGCTCTAGATGCAGTTGGTTATCTAATAAAAAGTATATTAATATATTTATATAATTATATATGAATTATTTGAATTCATTCAATTATTTACTGTAAAAATATCTTAGTCATTAATGAATAACTACTACTGTTTCTGTAAATTATTCTGCAATTTTTAATGCCTAATTTTCTCATATTTATGTTAATGTTCATCTCTTACTTCCTCAAAGACGTCTTTCCTGGGTGGTGCAACGTAATTATTCCTCTGAATAATCTGGATTTGAGCTTTATTATTATTATTATTATTAAAGTTTATTTGTATAATGGATATAGTATTTATTAATAAGAATAATCAATAATATTTATATGAATTTTTTCAACTTTCTCTACTTGATTCACGAGGTTCTTCTGAAGCATCTTTGTTATTTCATTGAATTAATTTCCCATTTATTACTATGAAATGGTGTCTTATTAATTTCTATCGTCTTCGTCAGTTCAATTTATTATAATTACTATTTCATGAATTACTTTATGCATTTATATATATGAATATTATATAGTTCCCTTGGCAAATAACTCCTTCAATTCCTGGGTGTTGCCAAAGCCAATATTCTCATGATCGGCTTCATCTGCATCGTCCATGTCCACCACGTATTTCTGCACGTCTCTCTTATCATTAAAGACTATTGTGTCATTGCTGTTGTATTACTTGGCGTCTCTAAGTAACAAACCTTCTTATATAGAAACTAATAAAAACTTAAAAGATTTATCTTTTGTGGGAGTGTTTTATTCTGAGAATGGCATTTTGGCATCATTATAAAAATACAAAAGAGTTCTTATTAATTCTCTAATAAATTTGTAATTCCTTTTTTTATAAGAAAAATATATTATTGAATTTTTAATTTTGTAATATTATCCATTACTTAGATATTCAAGGGTCTATTGAGCGAAGCTTCGCTATCGAATATATCCTGGCCACCCCGCAGACCTCTCTTGCTATTCTAAGAGTCGTCCTCTGTATCCACTTTAGAGTATTGTTTGGTGTGATGCACTTGCTTTTATTACAGTTTTAAGTTTTAAAACATAATTTAAGGTATTTTTTATCATTGAAATCAGGCTAGTTATAGCACACTTAGTAAATTTAACTCCTTAGATCATCATAAACCTCAAATTTGTTTGATACTTACTAAAATTTTACTTGTTTTTACGCAATAATCAATGCTGATATTATACTCATCATAAGTAACAGATAAATCTCTGCCACTATCCTCATCGAATTTGTTATTCTTATTTTTGCCTTTGTTTTTAGCATTCTCTCGATCTGAGCTGCCTACTATCTGATTCTTTTTTATAGTGTTTTCTATGATTCTGTTCAATCTTTTGTTTCTGAGTTTTCTTTGTTCTTCAGACAAGCCGTCTAAATCTACTCCGGCAGCCAGCAACACTTTGTCCAAAATTATTAAATTATGTTTGGGCTTGTTATTCATATGAATAATAAGATAGACTATAAAAATTGTAAATATATTCACTATAAAAAATAATTAAAATTTGTCTTTTTAGAGGTAGAATCTAACTTTCTCAAGTGACTTGGGGTTGAGTACTAAATCTCCATCATCCTGAAGTAATTATAGCTGTCTCAAACATTCCGAATATTTCTCTCTTAAAAGTGTATTGTCCTCATTCATTAGCGCATTTTTCAAAGTATCCTCATATTTTTATAAACATATAGTTAAATTCTAAAATAATAAATACCGTAGTTATTTTTATTTACTATTTTGCCTTATTTCCACAAAGACAGAGGTAAGTATACAAAAATCTGAATTTCTTGATGAGCATATTTCTAACTTCTTGATACATCTTAAAAGCCCAGTATATTAAGAAAGTAAGATTGCTTAATAGAATAACCAAGAATAGAAATAGTTTGGTGTCCTCATTCAGAACCACTTTCATAGTAAAAAATTAGGAAAATTAATCTTATAAATTTTAGTATTTTTAAATTAAATTAAAAGTCACTTCAGATGAAGAACTGGTCTCGCCGGTATCTAGATTTGTGGAGTCAACAGAAACTATGTAAAATACTCCACAGAATATGGTCAAAAGTGAAGTGATTAAAGAGAGTGTTTCTAGTTAATTTAGAGATATAGTTTAGAAGGGATATTTAGTCAGATTTATGCTCATGAAAGTTATTAACATGAGAAGCACTAGCATTTAATAGATTTGAAATTAAAGTATAACTACAATATGAATAACAAAAACCTATAATATTTGTTATTGCTTGAGTCATTACGCCATAATTAACCAGGAAAACTTGAATGAAAATCAAAAAGATCTTTCTGTACATAATAACTATTTCCCAATAATAGAATCTCTGCTTGTACCCTCTGAACAAGAACCCATATTTCTATCTAGTGGCTATCTAATCCAATCTTTTACTTTCTCTGGTGAGCAATATAAAAGCGAACATTGGGATTCCCAAGCCCCAAACTATAAGTGCTGGGAGTGCTATAGCCAGAGCCCAGAGAGAATGTTAACCCTCATAGCATGAAATTTCTAAGTCGTTTTTCACTCGCTAATCTCCATCGATATCCACGCAACTATAAAGTCGAATTAAATAAGTAAATTGTTATGAATGAAGAAGGAAATGCAAAAGGATTTGACCTTTACTACTTACTTGAAAACATTGAAGACGTATTTAACGATATTTGGGTGAACTAAGAACAGTAAAATGACTACAGATGAGGTAGCCCTGGCAAGAAGTAATTTTTTATCTGTAGCTCTTCTTAAAATAACACTCCAAACTGTGTAGCATATAATGACTAGAACGAATGGCAATAAACTAATAACTATTGCTATTATTATGGTTTATTAATAGACAAAAATTGAACTAAAAAGTGAGAGCTTGAAATAGAAAATTCTGATGGGTATGCTGCTTGGTGTCGATTAAGCATTTGATTCTGATGATTAACTTTGAATTACTTTTGTAGGGTCTTAATATCCTTAGTCATTATTAAGGAAGCAATCGACTGAGAATATTTAGTTTGATGCCTCACCCACTGTTTCATTGCTCTTAAAGAAACTTTTATCATACAATAAAAATACCAAT
The DNA here is from genome assembly GCA_000711775.1 of Oxytricha trifallax. Lineage (NCBI taxonomy): Eukaryota > Ciliophora > Spirotrichea > Sporadotrichida > Oxytrichidae > Oxytricha > Oxytricha trifallax. The sequence goes on from ARYC01004821.1 coordinate 12,988, forward strand.
AAGATGCATAATAAATTCAAAATCATAGTATAAATAAAGAAACTTTGTACTAGTTAGGGCCAGCTGAAATCAAAAGAAGCAGTCAGCACAATCAGTTAGATGTGATTTAGTAGAATCTTTTAGAAGACGCTTGTGATATTTTTCACATCAGCTGCCTCCTTTTAAAGTTGATCTTAATCATAAAAGTGACAACGAATATTGCAGCAACCAAGTACTTTTAAGTAAAACTATTTAAAATTTTAAGTTATTTCAACCAAGATTGCAATGATTCTGACAAGATTCACGCTGAAATCTGGGCATTTATTGCATTAAAATTGACCGCTAACTGAATAGCCTGATTTACAATCAGCACAGAGGATGCCATCATATCTAAAAGTTAATATGTATTTATTCCAATTTCTAATTATTTTCTTTATATATCCAGTAGCGCATGATCCTTATGCCTTATTTTCTGGGGGAACCATACCTCTATACAAAATTATTGAGTCATTAATATGAAAAACTTACAAGCAAGAAGCAGTATTGAAACATTTAATAAATACAGAAGTGGCATTATTTTTCCTCCAATAGCCTGGCTGAGGCCCTATATTTGAACCTCCATTGCAAATTGCTTTCGTAGTTGGGCATGTTTTGCAGACGCCAGGCTCTGTCATTTTAACCAATGAGAAACTCTTGTCTTCTGGACATGATTCACACCTATAAGATAAATAGTTTTATTTCGGTAATGTTAATTGATGATGTGATATTAGATATTTAGAATTACGGATAAATGATGTGAAATTAAAAAACTTACGCTCCAGCATCAGTGAATTTTTCACCTATGGCACACTCTCTCAAAGTTACAGAATAGGTAAACTCAACAGTTGAAATATTAGTTGATGTACTACTACTTGTTGATGATGCTGAACTTATAGATGAGATATAAAATTTGAACATAAAATTTACACAAAGTGCATATCATAAAGAATACTAATATTATCTACAATTTTTGATGATTTTGCATACTCTTGGTTGGCAGGTTTATCCATGTCAATACCTTCAGATACAAACGAAAGTTAGTAGCTCTACCCAGGAGCTCCTGTGAAGGTAATATTAGTCAATTTGTAAGCACCATATTCAGAGTAAAATGAGTTTATTCCAGCAACACTAGGTTGATATAGTAGGGCGGTTGAGCCGTTGCTTGTGGTTTGTTTGAATGATACTTCTAACTTTTTACTGCTTTCAGTACCTACTATTTGACCATATACAAAAATATAGCTTCATTGTTATAGATAGTATGTAAAGATGACTACTAATTTAACCATTGATACTCTTAATTATGAATAACTTAATATAATTACACGAGACCATAAGTATCAGCTAGTGCGAGATACATGACTGGTAGTTATCCGCCACTTTTAGCGTCATTCTATTTAGCAGTTGTACTGTTTGAGTTCACATCTGTGTCAGCAAGTTCTCTTAATAAGGTGAAGTCTATGTCCTCTACATTTTCTGTCACATTTAAGATTTCTAGTAGTCTCCTTCTATCTGAAATTACTGCTTGTGGGTTTGCTCTCAATCTCTAAGCTTGATATTTTTAATTTATTTATTTTATCTTTTGTAAAAAAAACCACAAATTAATTACCAATAATTAAAGCCAAGTTAAAACTTATATAGGAAAAAGCAGGATAATAGGTGGTAAAAGATAATTAAGTATAATTTATTTTTTAATTGATATTGTGTCTCAGTTATGTAAACAACTTTCTAAGCAAAACTACCAATATTATCGGCATAAATATTTGCTTTGTTAAATTCTTTATTATATAAATTGTTATGTTAAAGATATTATAATTAATTAACTTTGTTGTTGCTGAATGAATATTTCGCACTTGATGTGAGTTTAGGCTCGATGTCATTCCAATAAAAAGCTCCTCCCGCTGTTAATGCATAGTTATTTGCGAATGTCATGTTCTTTGAAATTTTGAAAGAACAATTATAGGGAGATGGACAGTTTATTATGAAACCACCCCCGTTCTTAGCTGAGTTTCTAGTATAATAAATTATAATTAAGTTATAATTATTTTAAATGTGGATCTACCAAATTATAAAGGCAGTGTTTTCTATTTGAGTTGTGTACAAATTATTTTTGAAAAATAATGGCAAACTCAATCAGCTCTATTTAAAAAAAGAATTATCGCATTTTAAGAAATTTTCTAAATTATCAAAGTAAATAGCTCCTCCATCTGTTCTTTGTGGCTTAATTATTGTTTTATAAATATCCACTTATAAAATACTAATCATTAATGGAATTACTTTTATAACATTATTGATGAAATTGGAGTTGCTAATTTTATAGAAAGTCTAGCTAGTGCCAAACAATTTTTCTTTCTTCTAATCTGACTGCTCTAAATATATGGCTCCCCCTGCTGACGCACTGGAATTTAGTACTGTCATGTTTTAAACCCAGAAATACCCGCAGTCTATGCAATAGATTGCTCCGCCTTTATCAGCCACTGTGTAGGTTTTGTAGGATTCTATAATAATATAATATGTTAACAAAATGGTCTTCGTGTTATGGTTTTAACTTACTTTCAATTCTTAGTGAATTCGAATAGAAATCCACACTATCAAGATAAATAAAGAAAATCAATAATCTTGAACTAGATAATTCTTGTAATCATATAAATAACATAAGATATAAGGAGTTTGGAGATTCCTTGTTAATTATAAGGGTTCTGTTCACTTCCACTGACTCCAAGGTGTCAACTGCATATATATCTCCACCATATAAATCAGCGAAATTATCTTCAAACCTTGTTATAAATTTTATAATTAAACTAATAATTATTCCATAAGATTATTAATTTTCATGTTTTTTTCTTAAATATAATATAAAATATTTATTATCATTTGCTTAAAATTACTCATTAATTAATTATATAATTTGTTTAATTAATGACCATCTTTCTGAAACTTAAAGCGTAGATAGCACCACCATATGATAATGCAAAACAATTCAATATTTGACTAAACCCCAAAAACCCCAAAACCCCAAAACCCCATAAGATAAAAATAGTAGTCATTTTTATGTTAAGTAAAGTAATAAATCATGAGTAAGGGAATTAGTTATATATTTTTAGTAATAATCAGAAGTCATTAAACTCCTAAATTTCAATTATTTTTTATGACACTTTGTCAAAAAGATGTGGTCTGCTACCAATTAAAACAAATCTTACATTTTCATTGATTTAGTTGAACCTAAGCAAAGTTTGGGCCAAAGATTATTAGGAACTATCTTGTTACTAATTCTTATATTTTCTTGCCTCATTTTAATCTTAAAAAGCTTTTTAAGTTTATTACTGCTAGATCTACGAATTCGGCTCTTAATTTGACTTTTCTCCATTTCTGTCATTACTTTCAATTCTTAATCCCATTTATTTAACATCATTGGTAATGGTTTATATATTTTCGTTAACACTTTTTTTGAAATCAGATAGCAACTTGTTAACCTGGTCAATTGTAGATTTTGGGTTTTTTTAAAGTTCATTTATTTGGGCATCCTTACCTTTTAATTACGAAGTTACTTCAGCTACGAACGATTGGTACCGTTCCTCTAATAAATGCAGAGTTGTTGACGTCTCCTCTATTTTAGAATTTACTCTCTTGTTTTACTCCACAATATTTTTATATGATTGGCAAGAGATTCCTGTGAAGCTATCCCAAGAGTTGGGGTCTTCTTTTTTATATCTTCGACAAGCATTTTAAACTCCATCTATATTTCATCCTTGCCATTCTGCACTATTTCTTAAATCTCAGGTATGTTCAAAATTTTATTTTGATTTTATAATTCCTCAACAATCTCAACAACTTGACTTAATTTGTCGTTAAATTTGTTATATAGCTCAGTTTCTAGAATTTCAGGATTGCTTCTGATTAAATTCTCATAAATTTCTCTCATTTTATCTTCTGCAAATTATTTAAAGTTATCAGAGATAATTTCTTCCACTTTTTCAATATTAAGGTAGGTGCCATCTGAGTCAGAGTTACTGTCTTCTGTCTCTGTCTTATCTTATTTGGAATTTAAGGACTCTAATTCAAATTAAACTGTGTTTGGGGCTTTCTAATTACTTTATGGTGTTGATTATTCACTGTCACTTTGATATTTTTAATTTTATTCGCTGTCTTGTTGAGTATTTTATTTAATTTTTAGAGTTTTTGTTTTAGGTGAAGAAATTTGCATTACAGGAGTTGGTGTTTTACTTTCGCTTTTTCTAGCGTTTAATGTTTTAATGAGCCAGTTCTTATGTTACTCAATCGGTTCTTGTCCAAATTTTTTATACAATTCTAATTTTACTTCCTTATAAGACTTAATGCCTAAAATCTTTTGCTTTTTTATAAAGTCAAATATTTTAGCTTTAATGGCCTCTTAATCTAAGTCTCAATTATTAATTTCATTTCTAAACTACGAAGTTTCCTTTGAAGTTTGATAACCCGAATCATCTGATTTGGTTTGAGAATTTTATTTTTACTTTTATGACGACTATGTCTTGCTCATTGTTAATCTTATTTATTACTAAAATTCTTAGGTTTATATAGCTTATAGGACTACTAAAAATGGTATCACCTATATTCTGGATTTAATCACTAAAAAACCTTAATGGCAACATAGGTATTTATTCTAAATCATTAATGAGTACCACATTGATTCATTAGTTAAAAATTAATTTAAAAATATGATTATACTAAAATTAGAAAATTCCCTTAAAACTCTAACAAAGTCATACAAACTCATACAAAGTCATACAAAGTCACACAAACTCATACAAAGTCATACAAACTCATACAAATAATAATATTTTGGGAAAATATTCTTGGTTTAATTTTCTCATTTTCTAAGATTCATGTAATATAATAACTTCAATAATCAAAGTTAGATTTATCACTAAAGAAAGTTGATAAGGGGTGAATAGTAAAAATGTTTTTTATGAAAAAAATATCAAAATCTTATTGCCAAAATTTTAATTAGAGATTTTACAAAGGCATTGAAAGTTATACACATAACTTCTATAAATAAACTACACTTATAAATAAACAATTCCTATACATAGTCAAAACAATGATTAATTTTGTTTGACTGTTTAATTAAATAACTTCTATTATAATACTTGCTTAAGAGCTATTAATTTTACATAAATTAGAAAGTATTTTTAAGTTTTAATAAGTAAAAATTTACAAATAAACAATTCACACAAAAACTTTTAATTTTTAACCAAAGTGTTTTTAACTAAATTAACAAGAATTAAAACTATCAAATCATAAAGTTAGTATTCTATTAAATAGGGTCCATCCCTTAGACATTCCCTTAGCCATCTATAACTCCTTAATCATGAAGTTACATCACAAGAGACTTATAGTAGAAGTTCGTCTATTTGATTTTTCATCTCGCCCATTTCATCTCTTACTCTTTTATTTTAATCCAAAAATTTCCTCTTTGAAGAATTGTTGTTTGACTCAAGCATTTTTTCTTCCTCTTGAATGCTCTATCTGGCTTTTCTTTTAGTACTTTGTTTTATTAGATAGGCCGATCTACCCTTATGTACTAAAAAGTATAAATAACAACAATAACATACCACTATAGTTAAGAGAGCCATTCAACGCTGAAATAAATTCGGGCTTCATATGCACTAATGAGTTTTAAGATTAATCGAGTCGTTGTCTTCTGTCTTATTTAGCTTTAAGAATCATTTCGTTAATTCCTTAGGTGTCAAGGGACAGTAAGACATCGGTAATCCACTTCTTATCGAGGTGGAGCCAGTCTGCCTGATCGGGAAGGTATCTAAGCAAACTGGGTTTTTGTAATGCGTATTCAAGAAAATCATCACCTGTAAGTCCCTCAATCTGAGGTACTGCTGCAACTACAACATCACACCTCTTCAAATACTATAGGTGTCAATTTTTTAATTATTTACCTCTTTTTCACCAGTGAGAATACTTCTGAAGAAATATATATGTGCAGTTGACTTTCGGCAAGTATGCACCACACTCTTGACACAAAAAGTCATATAGTTCTTTTTTACTGCCTATTTTTTCTCGAACCTTATTTACATGAATTTCTTGAAGCTGGTTGCTGATTTCCATCTTTTAATAATTGTTGTCTAATATTGTAATCCTTTCTAATTAACTATAGAAATAAATTAATTAAAATTAAATATTTTAGTAATTATACATTTTAGGCAAATATGTAAGTCTTTTTGGTTTGATCTGAAAACCTTATAAAGAAAAAGTTTAGAATAAAGTTAATTAACTTTTGTTCTTAATAGGGAACCCTAAATGAAATCTTAGATGGATTAAAAAGATATTAGATATTATTTCAAAAGCTAAAAGCATGAAGATAGCAGTGATGAACAAGATGATCTCAGCTCATAATCCTAATAGCCAGAATAAGCATCAGAGTTTGATTCTAAACCCTTATCCCAATCTACTTAAATTATTTATAAAGAAGTCCCATATTTGAAAGATATTCAGATATATCAGGTTTCAAGAGCTACTATCTAATAGCTTGAGGAGCGTTGTATTGATTAAATAAAAGAAAGAATATACTCTACTGTGATTTTAGACCCAAGGAAAGCTGTTGATTTAAATTCAAATTGGAGTAATGAAGTAGGAACATTGTCAATAAAAGAAATTTAAAGTCTGAGGGAATAAGTTGATAAGCTTCTTTATGAGAAATGATAAAATTCAACTATAAATTAACAAATTGTCAATATACCTGAAAGAACCTGGGCTGTGGCTAACCTTGTAAATTTTTAGACTTACTTAATTAGTTAATCCTAAAGTGTAAGTAGAAGTTGACTTTATATTTTTGGTTAAATTAAAGATTTTAGGAATATAAATTGATAAGGAACAGTGATTTTAAAGGGAAAAATCCCACTTTAGTTCATAAAAAAGCTCTCTCTTTATTTAGCAATAGTGGATGTAAATAGTCATACCTGATTTAGAGACTGAAAATAACTTGATATAAGTTGAAAAAAATTCTTACTAGTAATAAGGATAAATTGTTGGATGTTCATGACTTAGAAGGTATAAAAGATCAAGGCTTAATTTCATGTATATAAACAATCCTAGATAAATGTGCCACTTCAGGAGAACAGTTAAAGTCAGTTAAGTAGCTCCAAAGTATTATTAAAAATAGGCTTAATCAAACACTCTCTTGTTCAAAAATACGGAAAATTGTAAAGTACAAACTAGGATATTTATTTAAGAAAGTTTACTAAATTGATTAAAGAACCAACAGTCCTAATTGTTTACTCTATAGACAAATAGCAGCTAAGTTTTATATTGAATAAATAACTAGATAAAAGATCATTATTAATATAGATGAGAGCAGCCTTTAGCAACAGTCTTATTAATATAAAAGTTGGAGTTTGAAAAATAATAGAAACTATTCAGACAGACTAGTGAGAATGAATGGAGTTAATATAATAGCGGCTGTTGGGAGTGATAACACTTTTAGCTTTTAGCTAAATATTGGGAAGACAAACAGTGAAACATTTTACAATTTTATTCTGAACCTTATATAGCATCTAGATAGATAAAGACCCGAGTGGAGAAATGATTCTATATTACTTTTAGATAATGCAACATATCATCGCAGTCTATTCACTACTAGAAAATTTAGACTTCTACAAATTCCCATTATGTATTTGGGGCCTTACTAGTTCGATCTAGCCCCAATCGAGAAGTGTTTTTCTTATATTAAAAGGAATATCAACTTTCGGACTCACAAAGATGATAGGATGTAATTCTTAAGATAATTAGGGCAAGAAATGTCATATTTTAAGTTTGATTGGGCTAGCTCATGCTTCATAAATACTCTACACAAAGCTATATAGGCTTTGAATCTATAATAGATTTGATTAGTAAAATGAAATAATGAGAATTAAGAGCCTAAAAAATTTTAAAGAAATTAAAAACTAACTAGAAACTAATCCGAAAACTGTTTTTATTAAGAGTAATCAATTCCTAAAAGTACAGCTAAAAAATATATTTAAAACAAAATTTTATAATTAAGAGGACACGACAATCTAATATAAAAACCCATGATTTAAAAGTACAAGTAAGTCTATGAAAATAGCAAATCTCTGAATTTTTACATTGTTAAATTTTGATAAATACTTCATAAATACTTCCAATTTTAAGATATATAAGTTTAAATAAACCAAGATTAGGTTTATTAAAAACAAATAAAAGCTTTATAAGCCATTAAAAATTTAGCTTAACAAATTTTAGCTTAATTCAATGAAAAAACGGAAAAAAATTAATATGATAGTTTTATTTAAACTTAATTTTTGTAAGAGTTATATTTGAAAAGTATAAAAATGAGAAATTTATTTGCTTAAAAATTAAAAGCAACTTTATATTACCTTCTCAGATAATTAAAATATTATTAGATAGAAACCAATTTTTTTAAAAAAAATTTAAGAACTAAGTATTACTCAAAAAAGTAAATATTACTTAATATTTTATGTACCTCTTATATATATTCCAAAAGAAAAGATAGAAATAAATTATCAGTCTCTTATATCGCATTTTTAAACTTTATGAAACTCAATTTAAGAATAGAAGTTGATTTTTATAAATTTCAAAAAAATTAATGCTTAAATCATAATTTATCCCAAAATATCAGTAATCAAACAATTTTTTATAAAAAGTATACTTGGAAAGGGTTTTGAATGAGCTTATAAGCTCAATTTAATCGGGCTTATAATCCCATTGTTTTAATTGTTATAACCTATAAATAAATTTTATATATTAAAATTATTCATATTGTTTCCTATAGCTAAATTTATTGAATTATTAATGTTTATTAAAATGGCATTTTACTTATATGAAAATTTTATGAAACTATACTTGAAAAACTTACAAACCTCAAAGTAGTTCCTAATTTATTTATATTCAAGAATTTTTCATTATTAATACTCTGAATGCCAATGTTTGACTTAAAAAATAAAATAATTTTCCGAGCTTATAAGCTCAAAAATACTGGGCTTATAAGCCCATTAAATGATAAAAATGCATTTATTAATATATAGTCCCTATTGGATATGGTTTATAAATAGCGAAAAAATCTTTAAAATGTAATATGGAAATTAATTCTACTAATTAGTTTAATAATTTTAGCATAGCTATACAATGAATCAACAAACGGATATATAAATTTATATGAAAGTATAATTTCAATTTACAAAAATTCCCAAAAATAAAATCTTAGAAAATTAATTATGAGCTTATAAGCTCATTTAAATTGGGCTTATAAGCCCTACCAAATATAAATATAAACAAATAAATAATTTAAGAATGTTAATTAATATTAAAACATAGACTTGTTCTTATTGTCAATTAATACTTAAATTGATTTATATAATACGAATTTGACTTTATATACATATCTAATGATTAATTTCTTAATTTAAACTTTAAATTTCATTCCTATTTTTATTTATGGGGTTTATTATAAACATTTTTAACTTTTTTTATGTTTTCTTGAAAGATTTATTGTGTAAAATTAACTTATATTGATGATTTAATACTGTTTATGTTGATCTGAGAATCTATTATATAATATTAATTTTTAAAAAAATATTCATAAATCATTAATATATTTATCTCCTGATAGGTATATAGCACCACCGATTGATGAAAAACCATTCTCAAATATAGTATTGTTCACAGTCAAGTTTACATTCATAATTACATGAATAAAAGAGCCTTTCGTATTTATCTTATCTGCTTCTCTGAATAATATAAATGATTATTATAATTATAACTTTTGATGTGAAAAATAAAATAAAATATATTGTTTTATATATTAATTAGTGTATCTCTGAATTAAGCTGATAGACCTCTGATGAAATTAAGATTAAAATTTGTGGAAATATTTATTACTTTACGTCATCAGAAAAACGACTGTTTAAAATAGTTAAGTTAGAGAATCCTATAAAGATATAAATACATATAATTTATTAATAAATGTCACTATTAATTAATTAATATTTCTTTAATTTAAATTAAAATTCATTATGTAATTTGTTCATTATTTCAATTTTGATATTCTTTGATAATGAGTTAGCAGTGTTATATTAGAAAACAACATTCTACATGTCTTTTTTTATAATAAAATATCGATATTTATCAAAATATCATAATGATTTGTATAATTTAACTAATTATAAATATAATATATAAATTTATCATGTAAGACTTATGTGCATACATATATTGAACAGTGTTTGATCCTGCGCTATTCATGAATATTCTTGTGTTATTAATCACAAGCATGTTTGTCTATAATAAAATATAATGAAATATTGATAAACTATATGTAATTTCTTACTGGATGAGATTCAAGCACGTTTATGACTGACGATTCTTGAGCTGTGTTATATGAAAATACACAGCCGTCAATTTACAATTAAAATTTATATATAATATCTAAGAAATATTAAATAATGACATACAAAATTGAAAAAGAGTTCGTAAATATGATAAATATATATTTTCTGATAAAAACTTGAATGTTGAAGAGTGATTTAGTTACTAAATTTATAACTCCAGCAGTGTCAACAGCTTAATTTTTAGTAAAAGTCGAAGATAAAGCGTAAAATTTGGCTTAATTATCCAACTATATTAAAATAAATTGATTTTTTTTCAAAATTATTTCTAAAATAATTTAATAATTTCAAGTAATTTCTACTTTAAAAAATGAATGATAGATATTACACCTGCGTAATATGCTAGATTATTTCTTAGTAGAGAATTTGTTAAATTCACGAAGGAATTTGTAATGGAAAACACTCCACCATAAACTGCGCTGTTTTCTATCATAAAAAATTTATAAAAATTATCAAAGAATCTTACATTGGAATGTTGAACCAACTATATTTTAAATTAATTAAAATACACGGAATATTTCTTAAAAAATGGATATCATATAAGGTTCTTTATAGAGTAATACCATAAAATTAGAGGTAATGTAATACTTAATACAAATATAAACATTGAACCAACGTCGTAAAATTTTGAATTAAATATAGTAAATACTCCACCTGAATCAGCATTTTTGCAATAAAAATTGATTTCTATAATCATAGATATTTTATGATTATATCTTTATAATTAATTGTAATTTTAATTGAATTCAAATTTTATTTACATTTTTGCAGTTTTAGTAGGTATTGTTCTCTGAATAAGTATAATCAATATTTGAAAGCATAATTGGACTTTGAATTGTTGAAGTTTATTTTTGTACATCAGCCAGCACACTGAAATATTTTATCAATTTATATAAATAGCTTAAAGTAAATATATAATATTTATTACTATGAATATGGTTAAAATAATAACCTAAAATTAAAATAAATAAAATATATGCAATAATTAATATGAGAAAGAACTTTCGCATCTGAAATTATTCTTGTAAATTTTTATCCTAGTTCCCTTGGAAATTGCAGTCATATTTTAGTTTTATTATAAATTAAAAAGTATTTAACTTTTTTACTTTAATTATTTTTAAGTCAATATCTAACCTTCATAGCATTTTTAATTCAAGAAATATGAGGAATTAATATTGATAGTTTTTGATTTTAAAAAAATAATTTATAATTTTGACATACATTTAATATTTTTTCTCAGTTTTTGCTGAGCAGCGTATAAGACACCCCACAGAACCCTCATTAACTGTCATATACTGCACCTTGAGTTATTTTAATCACTATATTAATAATAAATTAAAATATTAAAACTAATTTAATAAAGTTGTTCATTGTGACGTTATTCATATAAACATTCAATTTAGAGTCATCAAAGTAAAATACTATAAAATACTAGAAATATAATAAATTAAAATACACCCCCAGATAGTTTTGCAATACTCATGTTGAAATTAGTGTTATCTAATTTATAAAATATAACGATTTATCATAATTGTTATTTTAATATTGATTAATTTTCAAATCTATGTAAAGATTAGATGATCTGGCATTAGCATTCTACATCCTCAAAAATAATTGAAAAATATTTTATTAAAAACGCTATTCAATTTATTCATTAAAAAAAAAAAAGAAATAGAAATTGTAAAAATTAATGAATGTAAAAACGACAATTATGAATTATATTCATTGAAATAATTCAATCTTATTTTTTAAAAATAAAATAATAAATAACAGTGTTTATCATATATTTTAACTTCGAGAATTTTTAAAATTCCTTTACATTATTTTAGATAAGTTTATTTTTAGTTGTGCATAATGAATTATCATTAAATTTTAATTTTTGATGAAACAGCTTAAATTAGTTTAGGGATTTAATTGTTTCTTTTTAACAATTAATTAGTTTAGTTTATATAAAACCCCAAGATTAAAATTTAACGAAAAAGTTTGAAATCAAAATAAAACAATTTTAAATGGAGTTGTTAAATTAAAATATTAAGTATAATTTAAAAAACTAAGACATTTTTTAAATAAACTAAAATTAAAGATTCTTAAATATATCCAAAAAGCACTGGATATGAGTTTGATGTTTCAAATATTTATAACACAAAAAAAAAGAATGCCAAATACCATTTCTCACCTTAGGATTGCTTGTAATTCTTTTATCCAGATATTTTAGGGTGGAAAAAATAACACCAGAAGTTGGTTCGATATCTTAAAATCTAAAAAGATAATAAAAAAGTAAAGCCTCATAAATAAAGAGAAGAAAACATGGCTTGATCAATAACTTGCTGAGTAAAGCAATTACAGATTAGAAAAATAGAATGAGAACTTTTAAAGGAAAAGATTGTTAAAAGCCGGAGAAAAAATTAACAAAAAATAATTGGTTTGGATATAAGACTACTCAATTATCGAAGAAAGTAAAATCGAAATAACTGTCTCTAAACAATAAAATTAGGAATAAAATAAAAATATTGTTAAATTTTGAAAAAATTAAAACTTAAAAGCTATCAGTGCAAGAATTATAAAATGTAATTAATTATCTTAAGTGAAATTAGACACAAATAATAAGTAAGAATAGAGACTGATTGTATTCAAGCAAGTTTATTAAAGAAAGAGAGGACAACTTTAAGTTTAAAAGTAGGCAGTTGATTCAAATTTATAGTTGAGCAAAAAAAACCTTAAAAACTTATTCTTCAAAAGAGGTTAATCATTTCCAATAAAAAAATAAAACTACTTTGAAGAATAGATCAATAGAATTTTAGAGCCTTTTAATTATTAAACTTAAACTAAACTGAAAAGTGAGGATCTAGAATTATATACTCTTGAAAGAAAATGAATGAAACAGGATAGAGTTGAGACATTTGATTAATATAAATATGATCAAGTTGGGAAAGCAATCTCATTTTAAAAGGGAGCAAATTATCAGATTAAATAGGCGAATTTTGATAAGCGGCTAAGAATCATAGATTCAGGAAAAAATAAAAATATAAACTTTAAAGTAACATTTACCATTTTAATTTTAATAGTCTCAAATATATAAGAGCCTGTTGAGTTTAAAATAATTGCGCCTATAATGCTACCAATATAGAAGAGGAGACCTTCTAAAATATAAAATAAAAAGAATAGCCCCTGATTAATTATCATTTCATTTTTTATTTACAAGCTTCTCTCAAATTATAGTCTTGAGGGTTTTATATATAATTTGTAAATAATGATAATACTCAATGAATATATAATATTTTATGGCACTATACTTTTCTTACACTTTTTCTTAATTTTACAGCTTTTTATATAACTTAAATTCAAACTACTTATTATATTTCTATATTTAATAATTATTTCTTTAAAGTAGAATAGGACCTGCCTGTTTCGTTTGCAAAATTGTTGTAAAATGTGCAATTTTATAATAAATTATACTGATTTTTTTAATATATAAATAAATATATTTTTTAAAATAATTAATATTGAATATTTATGAAATTTAGGAAGGATGCATTTACTCTATCAATCATGGTGAAAACTCCTCCAGTGGAATTAGCTGTGTTATATAATATTAATAAATTTAAATTCCTAGATTTTATCTAAATATTAAACAAAAAACATTTTTTAAAAAAATATAAAATAATCACAATTATCCCCATAATGATTCTTTGTGAGTTAAGCTAGTCTGACATCAGTCAGATAAAAAACACCGCCATTATCCGCATAATTCTTTGTATATACTGAATTAATGGGTAATTACTTATATAATTTGATATTTGCTTATAGTAGCTATAAAATAAATAAAAATGAATTGGTGTCTGTGAATGTTTTCACAGATTGAATGTGTATAGTGCCACTAAACTTATTTGTAATAATTAATTTGTTTTGAGTTTTTTATATATATAAGGGAAAATTTTACTATTATTTGAATTATCAAAGTATATCAAAGTACCCAAGCCTATACACTACTAATGAATCCAATTCAACACTGACTGCTGTTTTTATGTATAAACTTGGATAAATATGCAAATAAGATGATATTGAAAAATAAAAAAAACAACTATAAATTAGAAAGGTTTATCAAACTATTGAAAACTAATGGAGGTAGCTTGTCTAATAAAGCAAGTAATGCACTAAACCTTCAATTATTTGTAATTGAAATAAAAAGATTTATTGAAAAATGAAACTGAAAAACAAACTAAAATTTTAGTTAGTTAGAGAGAAGACTCATTTAATTTATGATTATAATACCCTAAAAAATTTACAATGTCTTATTTATAAAATCTCTTAATAGAATAATATTTAGCAATTACGTGTAATATTATACTTAAAAATAAATCCATAAATTTGACAATTAATATATCCTCTGCTCATTATTAAATATAAATTATATATTGCTAAAATTGTTGCCAGAAACTTAGAACTCATCTCGAAATATAGTCAAACTTGTGAATTTTAAACTAACAATCTTTCCACAAATTAAATTTTAAATGCTCTTTTAAAATATTAGTATAATTGTATGAAAATTAAAAGTTTAGTTTTCTTATCAGTCATTCCAGTCATGTTAACATTTGAGATCAATTTACATAAATTGTAAAATTCCTATAAATTACGTTAATTTTCTTTTAAATTGAGACTTCCATATACTAAACATTTTCAAAGAACATTAAAATAACCATAAATAATTATAGATAAGAACTTTTATTATAATTTTAATTTTTAAAAGAAAAATAAAGCTTTTCCAAAACTAAATTTAATTTTTTTTTGTTGTTGGGGGTTTTAACATTCCAAGATGGAATTTAATATAACTTTTAATCTATAATTAAATTTAAATTTTAATTATTTGAATTCCCCTATTGAAGCCATGTTACTTTCATAGAAATTTCTAAAGCTAATTATAAAACTTATTCATTATATATTATTCCTTTATTTCTATTCATAAAATTTGCACAATTTTCTTGCTAATTGATGCACCTGATATACTAACATATACAAATTTGATAATAATAATTTTTCAATATAATATACATGATATATATTTATTATTATTATCCTACCAAGTCCCTTGGCATGTTACAAGCAAAAGCACCAGTCTCAGTTATTCTTCAGACTCGTTAAAAAACGGTTGAAGCTGTCAATCTCTTCGAATTTCTAAGTTTTATTTGCCTTTTTTTACTAATATTTCTTTAACTTTACTCAACCTCAAGATCATGTTTTGTTTTAAGTTAATCTTTAGCTTAGTAAACTTAATTTTCTATGATTAAGTCCTGGTTTTGATTGCTTCGAAAGACGCAAGGGGCTTAAACAATATTAGAGTAATGAGATAATGTAAGTGGGGTTTTGGGCTTGAGTAATCCTTTGCCTTCCTCTTAGTAATTCCGGGAGTTCATCTGGAGCTGTAGTGTCATCGAGGCACCAATCATCAGCTACCAATCATTCAGTTCCTTTCCATCATCAGTTCCAGCTACCATCATCAGTTCCTGTTCCATCATCAGTTCCTGTTCCATCATCTGCTTACCTGTTCCCATCATCAAGTGCCATCATCGGTTCCGGTGCCATCATCAGTACCATCATCTGTCCCATCATCAGTTCCTGTACCATCATCCGTATCTGTCCCATCATCAGTATCTGTAATTAAAAAAGTACATGCAATAATTTACGCTATTTCACTCTACTTAAAAGTGCCATTATCTAGCAATAATTAAGTTTCTTCTTCTGAATCATCGAATCCACCTCCATCATCAGAATACCAATCATCATCATATTCTTCATTGTCATCCTCATCACTATAATCGTCGTCAGTCCAATCTTCATCTTCCCTCATCATCGTAGTGCTATCATCCTTCATCTGAATAATCTGTTGAGTCGCTCTTAAATAGTAGTCATCTCCGTAATAATCTTCATCACTTGGTATATCTCCTTCTGCATATGGATATAAACAATATAAAACTTACTTTTTAGGATCATATTCATCGGTAGTATCTTCCTCTTCTGCTTCCTCAGTATCTTCACTATCATCGCTGGAAGAGCCTTCCTTGTACAATCACTAATATGTTTTACACTATGTAATTTCAAGTAAATTCATTAAATACTTCAATGAAAATGATTGTTCATAATGGATATAATTATAAACTTTAATTTAATCCTCATCTCAAATCATATTTATAAAGTGTGTTTTTTATTAAATGTCAAGTTCTTATACTTATAGAAACTTTTGACATCCATTGTGACTCTGAGGTCTGATAGAACTACAGAAGCTACTTTATTAGTGGTGGTCTGCACCCCATAAAACAAAGAACCACTCATCAGGGCTATGTTATCAGTGATGTTTGTGTCCTAGATTGAAATTCCTGAGTATTTTTATGTATATAGGATGCAACACATAAAATATTTAATATTTTATTCCAATAATATTAAATATTTAAACAATTCATTGTTAAATTTACAATAAATAGATGTTATATACGCTTATAATATTTAAGAGACTGATTGCAAATTACAAATATTCTTATATTCTAGAAATAATTATGCAACCATATCCACATAAATTATACTTAAACTCTACACTTTTTAGATTGTTTAAATAAATAATTTTAAGAAATATAAAGAATTAATATTTAGATCGAGTGAGCACCCGTCGCAAGTAAAGATTGCACCCTACCAAGCCGCATTATTTGAATATTTACTCCCTTCATCTGCAAAATTAAAAATATATATATTTCTAATTGATAAATGAGTAAATTAACACATAATAATATATATATTTTTAAAATCTGTGATTTTGACGTTACCTTTCAAGTAATTAAAATTAATTAAAAATTAATACTAAAATTAAATATGAATATTATAATATATAAGTAGAATACACCTCCACCTAGATACCCAGTAATTTCACCAGTCGATAGTCTAATAATTTAAATTAAGATAAATAATTATATTTTTATAGTATTGATTAATTTATAAATAAAAATATAATAGTTTAGAATCTCTGAATACCTTGCAATTTTGAACGACATTTAAAACCACATAATATTATTTAATTATAATTAATTAGAATAATACGTTTTGTTTTCATTTATTATCATGGAATATTTGGTGGAATTATATTAGTTAGTTAGTTAGTTAATCACTTAGGTAAGTTTGAAAAATAAAATAAAAAACTTTTGGAAACTCATAGCGTGTGAATCAAAGTAATTCATTACTTCTCCTGATGCTCCTCTTCTCTAGCGCTCTTTAATTCTTCTGATTTTTCTTCCTTCCCCTTTGAGCTCTCTTCCTCTTCTTTTCCAATCTCCGAAGGTTACATCTGGTTGACTTCTTTAGTTCCAGGTGTTTGAACACTAGCTTTGATCATCTCCTGTGCCTCCTTGGTGTCTTTTTCCCCCTGGAAATCTTGCCTCTTGTGCTGAGTCTTTGAGCCGTCATTTGATAGGTACCATTCGGCCTCTGTCAGGTCCTCACCTACATCGCTGAACTCTCCTCCTTGTCTAATATCTTCTCTCTCTAGTTCCCATTGTGCAGTGTTCTTCAGAACTAGCTCATCCCATACGTCAACTTGTGAACACTAGTTTATCATCTCCGTATCTAGATCCTTGTCCACGAGTAGCCATAGTGCTTCACTTTTCTTTTCTCGGTTCACCTCCATTTCCTCTTTCTCTATTGCCAGCCCCGATCTGCCAATGTCTATTTTAACAAAACCCAACTCCAAGTTTAGAATAAGGTAGTACCTCTGCATGTTGAGCCAGTCTTTTGCAAAAATTTAGAACACTGGTTGACCTTGTAGTTCAAGGGCTAAGTGGTTTATCATTAGAATTGTCATAATGCCACAATCTTCTGGATCTTTTACTTAGTTAATCTCCTGATTTTATGAAATTTAGTTTATCGCATACTCTTTGCCTAACACTTCACTTAATAAGGAGCTTAGTTGCCTCATGTGCTTCTGGACTATTGCATAGCTTCCTACCAGTCTCCTTGTGTCCATCATCTCCAATATCTGAGAATGTTTGGTACTCTTTAGTATTATCCAATTTTGGCAGTTCCTAATTGAGCTTTAACAACATACCGGCAGTAGGGCAGCTTCAATGTGTTCTTGTTGCCTCCAGAACTTGCAGTTCTCCAATTTCCAGTTCATTGTCCCAATGCATTTCTCCAGTTGCATAATACCTCTGTCATTCAGGACTAATGGCGGAAGGATGATTTGCGAGAGTCTTTACTCATTGAACTACACTTCTTCAATCAACTTCAAGCACTGCTCCATTGTTTCTTCCTAGATGTGATTCCCTGGAATTAAACTCCTATGTTGCCAATTGTCATTTATCTCACTCCAGTGTGCTTTCTACTTCTCCGTCCACAACTCTTCCTCTTTCACTCCTCTCTTCCTAGCTGCTGCTCTGTCATCGTATCTTCTCACTAGTGCTTTCTCCATCTTCGATCTTGTGCTCGGGCAACACACAATGGTGACCATTCTTGTAGATTGAGGGGTCCATCCTTTCTTAGCGTGGATTATCTTATCAAATCCGTGGCATTGCACTTCTGTTAAATCAATCAAATGTTTCAGAGCCATTTAGTCTCCTTGAATGCATTTCGAACCATCTTCATGTTTGTCGAACTCGACCCTTTGTTTCTGGCTCTTTAATCTTCTTGCTGGGGTTTGATTATCCAATCTTCAGTCTACTCTTGAAGCCCATTTGCTTGTTTAGTGGCACTCGTTTCTGGTAATCTTCATTCCACCCTAGAGTTTCTTGGTCCCTGCTTCTATCTCTATGGCTAAATCTTATCTCCTTCACCTTGTCCCAGAACTGCCTCTTTTCTTGCTTCTCGCCTCTTTTGTTAGTGTCCCAATTCTGGATGTCGCTTCTCTTTTGATGGTGGTGATTTCTAAATTTTTAATAGTTCATCTTTCATTTTTCTTTAATTATTATTAATTCTGATTAATTCTCTCTAATTAATTAATTGATTTTAATTACTTTTATTTTGATTTCACTAGCTTTAATTTCCTCAATTTTCTATTTTTCCTTTGGGTTGAATATTTAGCTCCTCTCAATTATCCTAGTTATTTTGATCCTCGAGCTGAATCTTCGTCTTCTTGATGTAAGTTACCCTGAAAAGTTTTCTAACTTTCTGATAATACTCTTGAAGCTCAAGATTTCTGATTCTTTAGTCGAGCCATATCATGTTGGAAAGTATTTCGATCTGAGTCTTCTCGTTCATGTCCACTAGTCTTGTTTCTTTGATTATGTTTGAAAATCTTGTAGGATCCCCTGCTTAATTAATTAAGTTACAGTTTCTCATGTGATTTCTATCCACAAAAGTTTTGTGTACATTGCAATAGTGACTCATTCCATAGCTCACCGTAGTTCTCCCTTGACTAACTGCCATCATTGTGTCCATAACATTTCTTGTGATGAATATCTTTTTGTTATTTTGAAGTTTATTAACGTTTTGCTAAACTTGTCTTTTGCCACTGTTCACATCCCAATATTCTCCTATGTTGTGTTTAAGCTTTTTTAGGTTTTTCTAAACTAACTCCTTAATGATATCAGTTGTATTACTCTCTTTGAGTTAAGTTACGTTCCTCAATAATCTATTGGGTATATCTCTGGGCGTCTTGAATGCAAGTCTCTTTAATTAATTTTCCATTTTCTCAATTTCTTCTATCTTCAGGTACTTGGCTGCTATTAGGGGTGTGTATTTATATATCATCAGAGACCTTATTTGCGCTACCATTATTGTGTCGCAAATCGTGGGATTGTTGGATTTTGCAAGCCTTTAGTAAACTTCCGTTTACCTTTTTAGTTCATTCCACGTTCTTTTGAGTAGCTGTTGAGTGTTTAGTGCTATGTTCATACCCAGATATTTAGCCTCTTCTACTTTTTTTACCCCTTCTATTTCTGTTAACTGTTCAAATTATTTCGAGTCGCTTAAAAACACTGTCTTGGTTGTATTGAGCTTCAGATTGTGAGTCTTTTCTATCTCTTTGAGGCTTCTCAAAATTCTCTTGAACTGTTGTTGGTCTTTAATGTTGATGAGTATGTCGTCCGCAAATGCTATGAGTTTCCCCTACTTTATTAATGAAAATAGTTCCTGTTGTGAGTAAAGTGCATCTTGCAGGTAAATGTTGAACAGCATGGGGGATATTCTACTTCCTTGAGTTACTCCGTTTTGCGCATCAATGAATTCCCCTTCATATTTAATTCTACTGTTTGAATATAATTCTTCTATCAATTAGGTAGCTATTTTGTCATTATCCGTTTTAGCCCTGTCTCTTAGGATCGACAGTAGTTTGTCTTTCCAGACTGAGTCATAGGCTTTTTATAGATCTTCCAATAGGTAAGCTTCTCTCTATTTACTTTTCCTTCTTGAGCTCTTAATGTGTTCTAGAAGCCTAATTAGATTTAAATGGGTACTTTTGTTTTCTTTAAACCCACTCTGGTAATTTCCGGTTTTTAGCAGTTCACTGTTCTCGTCTTGTAATTTGTTCAAAATTACTTTTCAATTATTTTGCTGATATGTGAGTTCACCACTATTGGTCTGGTATTATTGATTTCTGGAAATGGATCCCCAGAGTTTTTGCTCAAAAGGATCAATAACCCTTCTTTAAGATATTAAGGAATAGTCCCTGTGTTTATCCAATTCGTGATTTTTTGACTAACTACCTTCTTAATTTTTTCTGATTTAGTTAACATCTTCCAGTCAAAACCATCTGGTCCTATGGCTTTGTTGAAGTTACATTCTCTAATGCTTCTCTCCACTTCTTCTATAATGCAGAATTTTTCATCTCTATCCTCACACCTCATTGCTTGGTCTCCCAGGCGGCTGATCTTCTAGTTCGCGTCTCTTTGATCTTTGTATAATTGGTTGTAGAATTTCATAATTTATTCTTGGGTTTCTTCTCCCAGGTTGACTCTCTCTCCACAAATCGTCAATCCCTTGATTGGTTCCGATTATCTCTTGCTTTTAGTTAGTCTTTTCACCATGTAGAAGAAACCTTAGACATCGTTTCTTTCTAGACATTATTCCATGTCTCTAATTGCTTCGTTCCATTAGGACTTAGTTTCACTAAATTTATTGTTTTAATTTTGTCCACTGCCCTTTAACACCCAATCCGGGGGTTGGTTGTACCAATGTTTTGTCTTACTGTGCTTCTCTAGTTTTTCTTCAAAACATTTTTGTATTGGATTTTCGAGGTCCTCCTCTAAGAGCTCTCTCTTTTCATCTATATAAGTTCTCCAGCATTGTTTCCTTATATCTGATATTCTGTAGTTTTTCTCTTTGTCTGAAAGTTTGAGGTCCCTATCCTAATACTTTATCCTTAGCTTTGCCATAATTAGTTTGTGATCTGTCAATCTCAGCTGGTCAGTTTCCCAACTAATTGTTTCCACGTTAGAGAATATTTAGTCCAATTGATTCCCTTTATTATGAGTTTCCACTCCTTGAGGAATGGATTCTGACAGCCCTTCTTTGTGTAGTCTCTTGCTTAAATCTTTAATATGATAATTGAAATCACCCATCACTATAATTCTCTAGTTCTTACATTTTGACTTTAGTGATTTAATCATGTATATTAGTCTGTTTTGTAATTCCTTGACTTCCTCATTCCAATAAGGTGGAATGTATACTGTAAATATGTGGAGAGGAAACCCTTCCATGTTCAATATGTTCCAAGTCAAGAATTGTCTTAAGGTTTTCACCGTCTTCATAAAGAATCTGCCACCATTTAGCGCTAATACTCCGCCGTTCCTGGCTAATTACGTTTGTGCTATGTTTTTGTTGTTAAGTCCAATTATTCTTTGCAGTCTTGTCTCCACTAAACCGATAAAGTCTGGGTTCTTGCTTTCAAGTTCTCTCATCATTTGGTCTTGTTTAAGTTTGGAATTCCATCCCCGTACATTTTACATGCAAATACTTAGTTCAAATGTCTTCGTCAGCATTTGCCTTTTTTTACTTATTACTTACGTCCTGAGTTTGCTCCTTTGGTTTTCTGCAAATTTTTCGTTTCTTCTAACCCATCCCTCCACCTCTCTTACTGGTTGAAAAAAATGGAGATGGCGGCCATTATCCAGCGGGATGCTGAACTTGTCTAAGTTTTTTATATTATTGTGTTTTACTTATGTTATTGGGTATTTTTACGAATAATCTTGGACATTCTTTTTTGAATATTCAAAATAGTCTATGATTGATTTCTGCATCTCTAAGCTGTGTTCTCCGCTCTCATTAGAGTATACTGGTAGCTTTCTTCTGGGCTGTGTCTTATCCTCCATTTTGCCCGCCTTTTTATACTTCTCTCTAATTAATTAACAATTCTAATATTATGGAATTATATTATTATTAAATATATTATATGTATTATTTTTTAGGAAATAATTAATACTCAATTGATTCTATGATAAATTTTTAAATTAATCATAAATTTGCTTAATATTAAATTGTAATTAATACTATAATAAAAGCTAAATAAAATTTAATTTACTTTTAATAGAAAAATATAATAAAATTATTATATGCATAAAAACAAGAAAGTTCCCATTTATAAAGTAGGAAAATTTATATGATAATTTTTTTATAAACTCTTAAATTTCTACTTTGAAATATTGCATGTATTACCGATGCTTAATTAATTTATATTTACTTTATTCTATTAATAATCAACATATTTATTGTGTATTTTATCAAGATTTCAATAAGCATGATTAATAAATTGAAAGTTTAAAAAAAGTTAATGAAAATCTTTTACACAAAATTTGATGGTGATCATGATAAATTAAAAAATAAACTATAATATCTTTAGCATATACTTAAAAATTTAAACGAAAATCAATTGATTAAATTTAAATTCTAATTAGTTTATATAAAAATATAGGAATATAATTGTTGAATAAATAAAATTGGCCTTGTTAATCCGTCGATTATTAAAATTTAAATATACTTCTCAGTAATTTACATTGAAATCATAATTACCATTACATAATTCATAATATATAAATATATATATTAAAGATTAGGTTGTAGATATGTAAATTGCATGATTTTTTATTTCATTTATAAATTAAAAAAGGAGAAAAGTAAACAAAAATTAATATGTTTAATGATTTTAAGTGGGATATTCCAAGGGTATATCAGCATTTTTCTTTTAATAAAAAGTATTAAAGAAATCGTTTAGATATGTTGTTTGGTTAATGCCTAAATTATTTGATGTGCAAAAGATAATAATAATTGTAAACATATTTTTTACGATAAAAAAGTCTTCAATTAAAAAGTGATATAGGAACTTACAATATAATTTTTACATTTAAAGTTAAAGAACAATTTATATGAAATGTTATAAAAGAGTTTTAAATAATATAAAAATAGAAGCTTATAAGAATTACCGAGGTTACTCATGACTATTTTCATATTTCAAGGGAGTTCTTTATAATATGTAGACAATTATAAATAAAAAATTGAGTTTAATGTTTTACCATATTGTAAAAAGAAATTATTAATTTATGTCAAATGAATTTACTAGAGTGATGAGATTAAAAATTAATACTCTAGAAAACTAGGTTCAAATGATTTTGAATTAATTATAAAAAATTAGCCGAAGTTAATCAGAATTAGCTTGCCATAACTGTCATAATTTTGATTTAATTAATGTAATTTAAATTATATTCCACAAATTGTAAATAAATTCCTCCAATAATATTAATTTGATTAAATATTATAAATTACAAAAGAGCTTCATTCTGTCAACTAATCCTACAACATAACCATCCTTACTGCTATTAATTTATTATAATTAATCGTTAAGTAAAATCAATGATATTATTTCAATAATTTAGCAATAATATACATCAGTTAGCCAGAGCCGTAGGCAAAAGTATCATTGTAATTTGGAAAAAATATATATTTTATTGTGTAAATATAAAAGATTTAAGGAAATCGAATATAAAATTACTTAATTAAATGTTATATATATATATATAGCTATATAATGTACATGTTTGAATGATAAACTGTCATTATCTTTGGCTTATTAAAGCAGGAAAAATCAAATTAAATTATAACTATATTACATATTTTTTTAATAGTTAAGTACATATTGGAATTGAGATGTGCTAATTAAAATTTATCTAGAATATTTTATTAATATTGGTAACTCAAATGAATTTAAACTACAATAATTATTTAAGTAGAAGAATATTTTTAGCATATTTACTGCTCTAATTAAACATAAATTTCAAGTAAAATAATATGTCAAAATATACATAAATTTAATGATACCAGTGAAATTAATATATTAGAGAATTAATAGTAAATTAAAAATGCTATATATTTTATTAAATTTGATTGAGTTATATTTATGCCTATAAATTCAGTAGCATCCACCAGCAGAATACCTCCATTATTAGCTGTGGTTATAAAATAAATATTATAAATTAATTTAAATTTATATTTGAGTAAATTATATCTATTTGAATGTGGAATTGAACATCATAATTTTCATTAATATCAATCTCATTAAAATTACTATCTATTATATCTGAAATAATAAAGTATTTCTTTTAGTATTTTAAATTTATTGATAATTTTGGCTGATTTTGAAGATATAGAGAAGACACCTCCTCCCCTAATTTAATTTATAGTAGAAGTGTACCATGAGTTCTTTGTTTAAGTATTAATATAAATTTATATTTATATATAAATCTTAAATTATGATGTAGTTTTATCAATAATCAAATTACTATAAATTTTTATATTTTTAAGTGCCTTTCAAGCCACTTGAAATGTTTGTAAAAAAAGAGTTCGAAATAAAAACTGTAGCTGTTATTCCCTCTCCATTGATAAAAAAGAAACCTCCATTTAATAATTTAATTGAATCATTTTAACTAATTATTTAATTATATGTTGTGCTCTCAAAAAAATTAAGATTTCTGTGTGAATTATTAAAGTTTGTTTATATGGATTATATTCTTATTAGTGAAAAAAGTTTATATGGCTATATTATTAATTTATTCATATAAATCATTATTTTATTAAACTATTTGTGATTGTCTATAGTCTTTAGGTTGTAATTATTGAATTAGTTTATAACGACAATGATTTTTTATTTGAAGCTTACGTAATTCCCATCTTCATCATCTCCCATCAAATTATCTTAAGCTTAAAATTTATATAATAATTTGTAATTAAATTTGAATTTATAGACAAATTTAATACAAAAATATCGCTTTAATTATTTTATATAATAGATATTCAGAGAAATCTTATGTTATGATTTCATGAAAATAGATTATAAATAAATGACTGTTCGTTTATACGATATTTTTTGTTCAGGATACTATAATTTTTTCATATTTATCATAAAATGAAATTATAGGTCGAACTTATTTTTGGAAAACTAAATAACATAAATTAATTGATTAGCAATTTTGTCAGTAATTGTTTGTCAATTTTCTAAAAATTATGAACATTTTTGAATAAAAAGATGCTTAAATATAATTAAGAATTGTTATCACTAAATTTAAATTAACTTAAAAATTAGTGTATTATTTTCATAATTTAAATAAAATTAAAATAAAAAATATCTCCAATCCTACAATATAATTAAAAAAATAATTACAGATTGATAATAAAAAGCAAAAATTTCTCAATCTTCTATAGCTTTTTATTTTTATATCTATTATGATCTCAATTATTATTGTTTATATTGTTTTGATCTTAGTAAAATATTATAAATTATATATAATTAGAATAAAATTTAAAATTTAAAGCTGGACTGTACTTAATATCAAAGTACAGGGGTGGGGAAGTTTCCTGCCTATACATGATAATACATATTTTTTATCAAATTTTAAGAATTTTATCATCTTTTATGATCCAATTTTAATCAATTAAACATCCATTTACTCTCATTTATAGATATAGATTAGAATATTTTTAGGAAATCACATCGACTATTAATGTAAAGTTTTTAATATTTAAAAGACAAGGAATAGAAAAAAAACCTTGAAAATTATTGATTTTAAATTGCTTAATATACACTGGGGAAATTGAAGTATTGATCATAACTTTTCTTATATACTTTTTTGCAAATAAAATAATTATAATATTTGGGGTAGGAAACTTCACCCCAAAGTATCAATTAGATATTTACAAAATATTCATTATAAATATAAATAAAAAACTCATTTTTTCAAAGTAAAAAGCACCGCCCTGAAAAGCCTTAGAATCAAGAAATTTAGGCTGATCTAAATCAAGAAATAGACAATTGTAACAATAAATATTTCCTCCAAAATGTGCATAGTTATTGACATTACTTTAAACATATTTATTTGCATTTTTAATTTAAAATCAATATTAAATCTAGAATAATATAAATACAAATATATATATATCTTTTATAATTCAGTCAAGCAATGTAATTTTATTGTTTAATAATAAATATAACCTTAATCTTTTAATGGAAATTTATCGTAATTAGTATAAATTTCATAAAAATTTACCATATTAATTATCATTAATAAGAAAAGAAATTACTCACATTAATTATAATTTAATTTTAATATACTTTATTACTTTTAAAAATATTCATTTATTAATATTAATTTACTAAAATGAAAAATAATTAGCATTTATTTATTATCGAATATATAATAATTGACATATGTCGAGTCGTGCTTAATAAAATTATTTCTAATTATTTTAGAAATTAATTAATTTTATATTAAAATTATGCTCAACAAAGTATACAAACAAGTCAGATTTAAGAAAGAAAAGAGACCCTTTATAGCCATATTAACACCCTGTAAAAGTTTAATATAATTATTTGAATAGTAATTATTTTAAATTAAATATATCAAAAAATGTATTATAATTAATTAGAAAGTGTTGTGTTTGATGTGAAAATAGTCTATTTATCATTTGTAACTATAAACTATGGCTGTCCCGTAGTTTTGATATTAACTGCCCATGTTGTAAAACGTGTTAATTTTGTAGATTTTATAGTTTTCTATTATTTTATTTGTATTTAAAACCTCACTAAAATTATCAACATTTATAATAATTTTAATAATTATTGAATTAATTTTGCCAACTTGGACATTGTAAAAATCTAAATCTATATCTGTTATTGTATAATCCACTCCAGTTTCCACTACATTTTGAGTTATTGTACTATTTATGATATTGAACATTATTTCAGTTTCCTTTTAATTTATGAAAAATAAGTATCCTGATTGCTAATAATACCAATTTCAATAAAATAAATACAATACATTTGAATATTAATTTAAGAATTAAACTTTTTAATTAATTATAATAAATAGTACTAAAAATATATATAAAAGCAATTTGAATCTGTTGCCCCAACTGGTGAATTGTCTTAGAATAAACAATGAAATACAATTATAAAACTTAAAATTATAAATTTCCATTTATAAAGCTTGACAATCTTAAAGTAAAGCTTTAAATTTCTAAGATATTAAAATGCTTATAATATAAACGTAAATAAATCCTGGAAATATACATAGCAATTCATTTATTCAAATAAAAAAGAGATCTTAACAATTTACAGCAAACTTTAATAAATCCCTATTAAAGATTAGTCTAAGGAGAATTAGAAATCAATAACTAAATTAAACAAATCATTAGACTATATAATTTTTACATAAACTTAGCATTTATTTTATACAAACTAGCCGTTAATATGTTGAATCGAAATATATAAAAACAAAATTTATTGAGTAATTATTGGCAGTAACTTACAAATTAATTAAAGTTTAAGATTTCTTTTCTACCCATTATAATCAATTTAGTTTCTAATATAATTAAGAAATTTTATTCTATTTCTTACTATTTAAAAAAAACATTTCCTCTACAAATAATTTCACTAATTTTACATGCAATTTAACAATAAATAATTATTTTATTCAATCTTTATATTAATTTAATTGTTTTTTCTAACAAAATTATTATCTATAAATTTTTTTCATTTGATTTATAAATTATACTTTTATATAAAACGATATTATCCCATAATTTACCACTTATTTCAAATATATTCCGCAAATTCTACATTAATATAGTATGTTTTTGAGGATATAATGACTTGAGATAGCATAAATAAATTTAAATTCAAAATTTTTATGGATTGGAAGAATTTTTTCTGAATATTATATTAAATATTATCTAAGATAAACTGTTTTACGGATTTATGCCAGCAGTTTTCCAATTATTATTAATTGACAGCACTCCTCCATTCATTATAAATTGAATAATTTTTAGATTATTTAACATAGGAATTAAATTATAAAAGGTAAATTACAAAAAGGAAATTAAATTTTAAACAGAAAGAAAATTCTTTAAAATTTGTATTTTATTTGTAAATTTTTACTAATCTTTCTATTAGGAAATATATAAACTAAACTAATATATTGTTTAATACTATTCTTCTTCATTTTTTTGATAATTTAATAAAGATTTATGCATAAAAATTAAAAATAAATCGAAAAACAAAAAATTCAAATATATTTTTTATTTTAAATTGATGGAATTGGATAGCAAATTAATAGATAATCATATTGAAATTCTCTTCAAACTTTAACAAGATATTATTGATAATATTATCATTACTAAAAACGATTTAATTTAATTAGAGTTATATTAATATCAAATTTTTCTTAAAATAATAATTAACCAAATAATAATTTGTAAATTTCTTTTTTTTCAAAAAATTAAAAACATTCAAAAAATATTTTTTATATTGCCATAGGAATAAGTATTAATAAAACTCGATGTACTTAAAATGAAAAATATTTTTATTAATATATTTCATTTTTTAATGTAAGATTATCGAATTAAAATAAAAAATAGATTCCTATAAATGATCTTAGCGTATTTTCCATCAGTTATATGCAAAATACCACCAGAAATAGAGTGAATGTCATTAAATGTGCAATTATATATAATTAGTGTTGTGTTGTAATTTTCAAATGATACGTTAAAAACTGAGAATAATAATTTATATAAATTAAATGTAATAATTTAAATATATAATATTTTGAAACTAAATTAAAAATTACAATGCTTAATAACTATAAAATTTCAAATTAAATACATAATAAATTAATAATCATATATTTTTCAATTTATAATAAACTGAGCCTGAAGTTCCAATAACATTAGAAATTACTGAATTTGATAGGAAACCCTCTAATTAGGTTGTATTATCAGGTGTTGCTAGTATCTAGAATATTTGTGGATAGTTTTATGTAGAGAGTAATGAGTGATCTTCATAATCATATATTTTAATTATTATTTTACTACTACTAATATTTTTATTTTAAAAAAGTAAATTACTTCATAATTATAAGCGTCATTCTGAGTCAAAGAGTAGACATTCAAGTTTATTCCATCTATAGTGAGTGAATCCATTTGTAAAACCCCATAGATCAATTAAGAAGCGAGAATTGGAGTTAAGAAAAATAAGATTAAAAAATAATTATTAATGGCATTCAATTTATTAATTTTTGTGTTAATTATTAAAATTTTGCCTCGATTAATTGTCTTTTATTAACAATCCTGTCAGGGTGTGTAAAATTAGATTTAAGACTAATTAAATATAATCTAAGCCAATATCTATTATTATTAAATCAAATTTTTCTAAACTCCTATCCAGTCTACTTAATAGATCTATGGAGTTTTATATAATTGGCTTTTATTATGAAGAGAGACTAGTTAAAGTTGTAGCACATATAAAAACAAATAAAATTTTATATATAAAAATGAAAAATTAATATAATTATCATTTAAGTTGCAGATGCAGTCGATATTTTTTAGAGTTACATTATTCATTTTAAAGATTTACTCGTAATTAAAATAATATATTCTATACTATTGGGAAGAAATATAGTTTTTATAGATTTGCATCTCTTTTTCACTAAATTAAACAAAATGATAAAACTTTATATTAATTCTTACTATTAATTGATAATGAAACCAGTTTTAATTATAATATGTATTTTCAGTTTATTTAAACTGACATTAATTATTAAGTTTGATTGGACTAGGAGCTCGAAAATACTAAATTTTGAAAAATTGATGATTCAATGGACATTCCAGTAATTATAGATTTACTATCCTTTGCAAATAGTGATAGTTTTTGATAATTATAGTCACTCGGCATATCTATATCTAGTGTATTAAAGTTAAATATATATTCACTAAAAAATTTTAGTTTTAAAATAATTGCATTTTTATTTTGAGTATTGGCGATAAAATTATTCTGCAAAAACCCTAAAATAATGTTGATGCATAATTAGTAAAACAATTATTTTACCTTTTTAATTAGCGAAATTGGAATTTTTTATGTCTAAATAGCCGTGAAAATCGTATAATGTCAAGATTGAGCCTCTGGTTTTGTTATGGTACGAATCGTACACAAAATTGTTTGAATATATTTGATGAAATTTCTTTGTAAATATCATTAAATTTAAGATTATATATTAAATATAGGTTAAAATTGTCAGTGAATGAAACTGTGTCCATCTACAAATAAACTCCAGATTAATAATAAACACATCCTTGAAATATCATATTTATTTATAAAAAGCTTAATAATTTATATAAGTAAGTACACATGGGAATTATATGGCACAATGTTTATATATTTTTAATTCATCCAAGCGATTGATTTCCCTTTGATTCTAGGAATTAGGGCTAATAGTCATAACCGTATTGATCATAGAGCCAAGTATAGTATTCATCTTAATATACTTGGCCTAATTTCATCATAAAATAGTAATATTTGTATATTTCGTAGTTGTAATAATCGTCATATTTAAAATTTATACATAAAATGAGTAAAAATATATTTTAAAAATATAGAGTACCCAATTTTTTATTATTAATTATACAAATATAATTTTCTAATTTATTTGGCTTATTATAAATAATTAAGGGAAATATTTTTCACAAATAAAGAGTGTTTTAATATGCCTCAAGTAATTATAATTAACATAATAATTCTTGTTTTTACATAATATCATATGAAATTAAAATAAAATGAATTTGAAACAATTATAACAATTAAAATTATTTATTTATATATTTAAAGAGATTTTGAGAAATTCCATTTGAATCGGTATAGTTTTACAAATACCAGTATATCTTTTAACTTATATATAGTTTTTATAACATATTTTTTGCCAAATATTGAACTCTCTTTTAAATTTTATGAAATATTTATAAAATTAATCTCTGCCAAATTCTCTCCATTTCTTGAAAACGTTTCATTATACATATACGATCTGATGACTTAATATATTATTAGATGAATTATATAAATTTAAAATTTACCGATAGTTAATTATTTATTTAGAAATTAAATAAAAAACTCCTCTGAAATCAACAAGACCCTCATTATTACCTTTATAAATATGTAATTTAATTACATATTAAAAATTTATAAAATAGGGTAGACTATAAAAGTATTCAATTATATTAATATATATTGTAGGAATACATTCGAAATTGGGAAATTAAAATTAATTAAATTAAATTCAAATCAAAATAGTGGCAGTTAAAGTTGGCCAATTTAAACGATCTTGGGCTCACTTGATAGAGAATTCAAAATTAGCTGGACTTTGTTGCTGGCGGTACTATTTCATCTCAACCCTGGAGCAAGATAACTTTACTTTAATGTGAGGGCTTAATTTAATGAATTTAAAGGTGTTTAATTAAAGTCGAGTTATCTTGCTCCAGGGTTGAGATGAAATAGTACCGCCAGCAACAAAGTCCAGCTAATTTTGAATTCCCTATCGAATGAGCCCAAGATCGTTTCAATTGGCCAACTTTAACTGCCACGATTTTGATTTATTATAAATTTTATTAATTATATTTTCCCAATTTCGAATGTATTCCTACAATATTAAAAATTTTTAAATATAATTATATAACAGCATTTATCTATTACAAAAGATTCCCTATATAATTAATAAAAATTGCTTACTAATTAATAAAAATAAAAGATATGTATAATTATTTTTTTATATTTCAATCAAATAGATAATTTTTTGTTAATAAATATAAATAATAAGATAAAAACAATTAATAAAGTATATAAGAAATTTAAAGTAGTGTCTCTTAAATATATTTTAATAAATTCAATTATTTATAAGAAAATTTAAATACCTTTTTATATTAGTTTATATTAAAATCTTTCCCCAAAAATATAATATTACCAGCGTAATTATCTTCGTAGATGATTAATAATAATTATATGTTTTTATTTAATAAAAAAATTACTACAAAAATGTTATTGGAGAATTTGATATAAAGTTTATTCACACTAGAGTCAGCGAGTTGCTCAGTTGTAGGGCCATTATCAGAAAAATCATTTGCAGTATCTTCATCAAACATATGATTAATTTAAACTATATGATACGAATTTATTTTTCAAATTTGATAATTGTAGTCAAATAAATTAATATTAAAATCAACCTATGGGGCATTTGCTATGACGATTGGATCATTTCTGTCTAAAATATCGTTTCCATTCTCGTTATTATCACCATATAAACATTGCATACTAACAATTTTAATTTAAATTCTCATTAAACAATTTTTATTATTTTTTTAACAAAACAGCTAATATGTGAATTGTTCTATATTTATACATATATTTTATAAGAAATTTATTAATAATTTTTATAACAATAAATAAGTTCATGATAAATTATTGTTTTATATAAAACAACGCTACCACCATATTTAGGGCAGCCAAAGTTTTTGGAAAAGGTATTCTGGTTTATTGTAACTGCTCCACATGGAGTGTAATCTGAATTAAAAAAATAAATGAAATATTCCTAATTTGTAATATTAATTTCTTATAAATTATTATAATATATTTATCTGATTCAGTTGTCCAAGTTAAAATTTAGCTTTCATTTAAATATATAATTAATTAACCGAAATTAAATTTATAGTATTCACTTAAATAAATCTAAAAATAAACATATATAACTTTCATATCTCCTTATGAAAATGGCAGTAGTCCCGAAATATGCGAAATTTTATTTGAAAGTATTCTCACTAATTAAAATGTGGCCATTCTCATAGTCAGTCAATGAGAAATCATTTTCTATGTAAATTATACCCTTAATTACAGAGTTTATTATTAATAAATTTATATAATTTTATGATCTTTTAAAATTATAATTTTATAAAATTAATTAAAATTATTAATAAGAAAAATAGTATACTATAATTTGTATATTCATTTTATCATAATAGGATTATATTTATATGTGTATACAGAGTTGCCTTGAAATATGTTATTTCTAATTGTAATGGATTATGTGTGTTTTCTTATAGATATTAAGTTTTTAGTTTGCATGTATTTATTAAATATTATATTACCAAATTAATGCTTCATAAATTAAAATTTATACAAAAATAAGTAAAATCAAATTATATTTGGATATAATTTATTTATTTATAAATTAACAAATTTTGATTGTCTATATTAAATTCCATAAATCATTTGATTTCCATCGTTATCTGTATCATAATCAACTGTTTTAAACAATGGATACTTATAAAAATTATTAATTAAGAATATTCCAAATATTAATGTTTAATTATATATAGATAAAATTTAAAACACTAATTTATATTGTATCGCTTGACTTTTTATAAAAGAAATTGGCATCATTATCGAATATTTCACATCCATTAGTATACCCCAGTACATTATTCTCAAAAAAGGAGTCTTAAATCATCACAGGCCCATTCAAAACCCCAAAACCCCTTCAGTAGTTTGATTGAGTTTTTATTGATAAATGTAAATTACTAAGCCATATTATTAGGATTTTAATAGGGTTTAAGAAGGGGTTTAATGTTTAAATATTAGCTATTCAAGTGAGTATAACAAGTGAATTTTTTAAATATTTCAAACAAAATAAGCTTAGAATCATGTGGTAGTTCTCTTATTAATATTTTTCTAAGTTGTTGTTTAACTGCAATCGCGTGACATCGTTTTCATTGCTTGGTTTGATTATTGTAGATTAAGCAAGCTCTTTCAGGCCTCCATTAATTTTATTTTTATCGAGATATTGTTTGACTATCTACTTAGAATCTCTTTCTTTCTTCCATCTAAAGTAATCATTTCTTGGCATGTCGCTCTCTATTATTATTACTGCTAGAGCCCAGATATCCCATTAAGTGTCTCCATCTCTCCAATCCTCTCTCTCTGGGAAATATCCAGGAGTCCCGTATACATTTCCTTATGCAGAGGCTTGCACTCTTTGAGCTCTGTTGAAGTCAATTATATAAACTCTAAGAGGCTGAAAGTTCATCATGATGTTCTCTGGCTTTAAGTCTCTATGAACATAACCTAGCTAGTGAAGCTCTTCAATTCCTTCAACTATCTGCTATACTATCTAGCTAATTTATCTCTGACATCTATTGTCAGATAAGAATTCTCTGTAAGTCATTTCAAGTAAAGGACGCCTGAAGGCTACATGATCTTTACCAAGTAAAATAGCATCAAGCTAGATGATATGCCTACACTCATTTAACTTTGCCTTTAAAGAGCATAATACTCATTAGCAAATTCCATTTGGAACTTGTCATCAGCAAGGAAGTAATTGAAAGGATAAATTTCTTAAACGTATTATTGTAGGAATACAATTGAAATAGAGAAATTATAATTAAATTAATAAATATTAAATTAAATTAGTGGCAGTTAAAGTTGGCCAATTTAAACGATCTTGGGCTCATTCGATAGAGAATTCAAAATTAGCTGGACTTTGTTATTGGCGGTACTATTTTATCGCATCCCTGGAGCGAGATAACTCGACTTTAATGTGAGGGTATAATTTAATGAATTTAGAGGCGTTTAATTAAAGTCGAGTAATCTCGCTACAGGGATGCGATAAAAGAATACCGCCAAAAGTAAAGTCCAGCTAATTTTGAATCTCTATCGAATGAACCCAAGATCGTTTAAATTGGCCAACTTTAACTGCCACGATTTTGATTTATATAAAATTAATTATTATAATTTCTTTATTTCAATTGTATTCCTACAATACTCATCATTAATAACTCTCTTCTCTATTTTAATCTCCAGAGTGAGGCAGCTTCAAGACAAGTATCTATGTCTATAATTTTCAAGACAGGAATCCTAATAGCCTCAATTTTTACCATAATTTTATTGATCTCTGAAAATGGGAGGTTCTTTATAGCTTTCTTAATTTTGACTTACTTCTATACCCTAACCCTAAGAGACTCGTTAAAATTTTTTGATCTTATTTTTATAGGAATCTTTTTCCTGTAGGTTTATAAATAAAAACACAAATCTTTGATTTTGCTATTTC
>ARYC01004822.1:0-17119 GCA_000711775.1 Oxytricha trifallax
AGAAATTTCGGCTGAGTATTATTGGAGAATTTAATGAATTTAATATTTTTAATAATAATCTTGTTAATAATTTAATTAAACTATCAATTTTTTCAGTGATTTATAATTATCTAATTCATATAATTTTCCATTTTTATAATATAATAATGTTAAAACTTATTTGTCAATTTCTATGTACTCCTTTATAAATATATTATTTTCAAAATCTTAACAACATAGCTCACAAAGTTCTACTTTATAAAATTGAATTTATATACAAGTTATTTTTATCTCTTGGCTTAGAAACTTATCCAGGTTTTATCTTTGTGAAAGCTTTACTTCCCTTAAACTGTTTTGTTTAAAAAATTATTATAGTTTGCTTTAATTATTATTGTCTTCTTACTTTTGAATGCATAGCGTTCCTTTAACTGCTCTTTATTACCTAAAAATCTGTACTCAAGCCAACCAATTTCATCTATACAGAGTCTGGTAATTCACAGATAAAATCCCTCCGACTGCTCCCTCATGCGTTACTTCCAACAATCTTCTACATGCCCTTATTTAGACATTAGTGTTGTAGAAACGCTTTTAGTAATTCCTAAGTGAAATAGGTACCTCTTTTAGCAATTTACTTTCTAATTTTATACTTATGTTGAGGGTTATTTTAATTATCTATATAGATTAAATTATCCTATTTATCTAAGTTACTTCATCGAATTTAGAGAATCTATTTATCTTTTAGTGTTATTTGGTTTATTAAAAGTTAGGAATCATTGCATTATTATACTTTCATAATTTATTTTTGAACTTGAGGTGGGAACTTAAGAATGGGTTTATATACTTCTCATTACAAAATTAAGTCAAGCAATGATCAACACCCTTATATTTTCTCAAATGCTAATCAGGCTCCAGTATTGTTAATAATTGAGCTTAATTCTTTTGCATATTGGATAATCTTTTTAGCTTAGTATTTGCAATTTGATTTAAGTCATAAGATCTGGCTAAATTTCCCCAAAAATTCTCTATTAAAAATTGCAGCTTCGTATTATAAACTATTAAAACGTACTAACGTGATAGAATACTAATATGACTATTATAAAACTAGAAGACTAATGATCGATAGAATAATTACTATGAAGGTTTTATTATTTTAAAAAAACACCAAATTTATTGGCCATTATGTTTCAAAACTAATAATATTCACCCAAATATCTTCATAAAAAGGTAATTAAAGGCATATATTATATTTTGATTTTTTAAGTTCTTTTGAAATTAGGTCTGAGGTTAATTTATTCTTTGAAATGTTTGAATTAGAGAGAGGAAAGCTCCAGAGGAGATAATATAGGCTTTGCTTTAAATAACTACTGTAATTCTTTTCATTCTTATCTCCTATATTGACAATATAATATTTAATTTATAATAATCAATAATTATATATAGTTTGAATGAAGAGTGGAGTATGACTGTTAAATTGCAGGAGTTGAGTGCATGTGCCTTGGATGACTGATTGCACCTCCATTCTCAGACACACTGCTTTCAAGCACACCTACTCGCATCAAGCAGTGCTTCTTATTACACTTAGCACATTTAATATTTATATAAATGCGTGATTGAGTGATGTGGAGTGATGGATGGCTGACTGGGTTGGATGGACTGAGTGAAACTGCTCAACTCATTCAAATACTCACTTGTCCTGCTCTTAATCAGCCAATAGGAATTCAAACACTACTCAATTTATAATAACTAATTATAATATTTACGTGTTGATTGATTTGATGTGATTATCAGGATGAGTGAATGTGAGCATGCAAGTGTGTTGATTTGAGTGCACTGACTGCGTGCGAGTGTCTGCATGTTAACTGCACTGCTGCTGGCCAACTAGTTCACATACCACTCCTACTCCACTCAATCACTACTCCCACTCATTCATTTAATAATTATTTATTATATTATTATCATATTTAACTAAATGTAGGAGATATAGTTGATTAGCTTTAACTGATATCTGCAGCAGCATCTGCGCAGTGGTCTCTTTCACTCCATCTGCCTCGTCTTCACCTCATCAATATCACCAACTGCATTCACTCATCCACGCTTACATTCCCATTTCATCTAGTCATTTCAATAATTAAAATATATTGTATAAATATTTAATATAAATGAATGTAATAGGAATAGTTGATTACTGTGGCGTGTGTCTGTGATTGAACTGCTCATTAAATGGCCAGATTAATCTGAAATAGGCCTACACTCAGATAATCACATTCATCCTCATCAGCTGCACTTATTATGAAATGAAGTGTGGTAAGTGTGAGTGTGTGAAGATGCTTGAACTGAACTGGCAACTGATTGATTCTTAACTCATCACTGCATTCACTCCACTGCATCACACCACCCCACATCTTCACTCAAACTACTTATTCATTACTTAATATCTATTAATAATTATTAAATGATTTAATGAGATAGTATTGTGTTGATATGCAGATATAGGTTGAATGGATGTGAGTGGGTGGAGTGCTTGGTGGTTTCATGCAGCCAATATGTTTCCCTCCCTCTCACCTGCATACTCAAAATCCACTTCAACACCCCATCCACTCAACTAACCACTCTCCACTACTCAATTAATATTATAAATACATAATATATATTTTAGAGTAGTGTGAATGGTTGAATTGAGTGATGAGCAGCATGTGAATGTGATTGAAGTGGGTGATGCAGGGATGAATGGTGAGTTGATCAAAGACCGCTCTCTTGAAACTCAACTGAGCTGCTTCCAGTGCATCAAGCAGGACCACACTCACTAGCTCATCCACTGCAAATGCAATATAATAGTGGCTACTCCCTCAAATTCAAGATATCACAGTTCTCTGCCCAGTCAGAAGAACACCTGGCAGTGGAGATCAAACAAGCAACTAGATAATCAGTCATCAACATATACATGCAAGTTCAACTCAATTCAATAATTATAATTATAAAATATAAGTAATTATAATTAAAGATATTTTGAATAGAAGTAATGATGTTATTTTGAATATCTGCGATTGAATAATCCTAATTGGAGAATCTAGAGGGCATTCAATGGTCAAAGTCAGCTAAACTGCAGCTTTGAAAATCCTTACTTATCCTGCCTCCACAAGCAGCAAAAATGATATTACAAGTTAATTAATTATATAATTATTAATACTCATCTGTGAATAATGTGAAACCTATTTTTGAATTATTAGATAGTTGCGTTAGAGAACTAGAACCAGACCACAGAGCAGAATATAGGCCCAGCAAGACGAAAAGAGCAGTGGGTGTACCAGCTAGCTAGGAGAAATGGAAAGGAACCTGTCATTATTATGTCTTACGCAAATGAAAGAGCTTCAATAGTCACAATATAAATAATTAATTATATTATTTATATGTAGAGTGGGAATGAGAGAATGAGGAGTGCAGTGATAACAGCAAAAGCCAGGAATTCAACCATAGCTAGTATCATCTGCATTGCACACACCATTACTCATCAATTCATTTCATTAATTCAAATCTATTAATTATAACTATAATTTACATGACATAATATATTTAATAAATGAATTGGAACGAGTAAATGGAGATGTGTGGAGTGAGCATGAGAGTGCAGTAGTGGAGTGGACATCAGCACTGAGCATGGAGACATGGTGTGCATATCTGCTTAAATGCAAACTCAAAAGGAAGCAGCTGCAGTCTCACGCATTCTATCACTATCATGCACTCACTTACACTCAACTTAAGTTAATATATTATATTATAATAAGCTAATGTGAGTGTGAATGAAATGGAGTGATTGGAGGAGAAGAGGAAAGCAAATGCATGAAAGGACTCAAAGCCTCCCCAAACGAGTCAAGTGTCTAAATCAGTCCAGAGCTACTCACACACTCACACCGCATGCTCATCTTCATTCAATTGCAGCAGATGACTGATGCTGAGTGAATGTAGTCTGATTGTAGCTGATAAATATGCAGCTGAGTAACTGACTGAGTGAGTTAAGCAGATCCCTGTGTGTTCATTGCCAGGTGTCTCACCAAGTCAAATCAACTCTCTATCCATTTATACAATATTAATATTAATGTTTATTAATTTTTTCAAATTGGTAGAGATGAACAGGTGATTGCGAGTAATTATCAAATCAATCGGGATATTAACAGTATTGCGAACAATCAGTATTTTGCATATTTCATTTTAATGAAATTAAAAAAAAATAAAATGTATATTTATATTATCATGAAATTTTTATTATTCAAAAATACTATCGATCAATTCATGATGCCACAGAGTGAAATGGCAAAGAAGTAAGACTACATATCTCAAAAACTCCTTAAAAAGCAAAAGCTTCCCATCCTTTACCTGTTTCGCTGAATCTCGCATAAATAGATCCCATTTTAAGTATATATAGAAATGACGGGTGTATAGATTCTAACTTTGAAGAAATAATTAGACATTCCAGAGAAAATTATTGCTATTACTAATAAAAAAATCGTTGGATTGATACAAATCTTTAGTTTGATATTATTGAATTACAAAGTTAATAGCTATGCGAGGTATCAATCTCACCAAGGATTTTATAATAAAATTTTCTACTGCACAATGGTCTACTAAGAGCAGGCAGGATTAGCTGGGTTCACAATATGGGGGGCCTTTGAAATCATTGCCGTGGTTCAAATGCCAGCTACTGCACTCTTCGAGTTGTCTTGGGTCATAAGATCTCCTTAAAATTATGAGTTACATCGGAGTGAGTTCAGTTTTTAATGTAATAAGGAGCTGATGAGATCAGACGTCTAAAGTGTGAAAGTGAAAACAATAAAAGCCAACGATAAGGATTTTATTTCACACTTTGTTAGGGTGCTGAAGCTACAGCACAGAAAGAAAGGACAAAGATTATTTTTCCCATTAGTGTTTGAACCGGTAAGCGTTTGACACCACACCTGCCACCGTTTTACACCACACATGCCACTAAGTGAAATTTTCTAGCAGGTTCATATTGGATTATATGGATAGACATTATGGTTAACGAGGAGGCTGAGTTGGAGAGTATATTAGTATTTCGGAATTCTCTACTTCTTGACCGCCTAGTCACCATACCTCGAATACTTATACATATATAAGAATATTAAAGAATTGATCAATTAATCAAATTTATCAATTAAAAAAGCGGAAATAAAGAGAATAAGAGTATATTTATATATGATCACAATTAAAAGATTTCAAGAAAGTAAAAAGACGGTTTTACAATATTAAACAAATAGATGATACTTTCAGATTTTAAAAATTATCAAAACAGGAATTTACAAATCAAGATAAATAAAAGTTTATTGTTTTTATAAGAAATAAAATATTAAAAAAAAATTCTTTTTGAATTTATGTGAATGAAAAATATTCGAATATAAAAATAGAGTAAGGTGACTCAAACATAAAAAAACATTTTAAATAGAAATTTAAATTATAATAAATCTGAAATAGAGTATAGAAAAAGAAATAGCATAAAATAAGCGAAAAAACTTTATGATTGTCGAATGATTTTTTTTAAAAAAAAGTATATTAAAGTATTCTTAGTAAATGATTTAAAATTGAAAAAAGAAAATGAATGATTAAAAATATTTAAATCATAAAGTTCTCGAAAAGTACTCAGCCGAAATTTCTTCAAAAATACTACAAAGAAAGAGCATTTTCAAATGCATAGACTTGTTATAAATTTATATTAAATAAGATTTTATTGAAAAAGTACTTGTTCACATAAAATATTTACTTTTCATTTTTTCAGTCATTTCCAAGGCACTTATCGAGTGCTGTAGTCAAAACTTGGCTATTTGATTTATGAGATTGGCATTTGAATGATTAAAAATATTTAAATCAAAAAGTTCTCGAAAAGTACCCAGCCGAAAATTCTTTAAAAATACTCAAAAGAAAGATCAACTTCAAATGCATAGACTTGTTATGAATTTATATTAAATAAGATTTTATTGAAAAAGTACTTGTTGACATAAAAGATTTACTTTTCATTTTTTCAGTCATTTCCAAGCCACTTATCGAGTGCTGTAGTCAAAACTTGGCAATTTGATTTATGAGATTGGCATTTGAATGATTAAAAATATTTAAATCATAAAGTTCTCGAAAAGTATTCAGCCGAAATTTCTTCAAAAATACTACAAAGAAAGAGCAACTTCAAATGCATAGACTTGTTATGAATTTATATTAAATAAGATTTTATGAAGAAGTACTTGTTGACATAAAAGATTTACTTTTCATTTTTTCAGTCATTTCCAAGCCACTTATCGAGTGCTGTAGTCAAAACTTGGCAATTTGATTTATGAGATTGGCATTTGAATGATTAAAAATATTTAAATCATAAAGTTCTCGAAA
The DNA here is from genome assembly GCA_000711775.1 of Oxytricha trifallax. Lineage (NCBI taxonomy): Eukaryota > Ciliophora > Spirotrichea > Sporadotrichida > Oxytrichidae > Oxytricha > Oxytricha trifallax. The sequence goes on from ARYC01004822.1 coordinate 6,364, forward strand.
AGTATTCAGCCGAAATTTCTTCAAAAATACTACAAAGAAAGAGCAACTTCAAATGCATAGACTTGTTATGAATTTATATTAAATAAGATTTTATTGAAAAGTACTTGTTGACATAAAAGATTTACTTTTCATTTTTTCAGTCATTTCCAAGGCACTTATCGAGTGCTGCAGTCCAAACTTGGCAATTTGATTTATGAGATTGGCATTTGAATGATTAAAAGTAATTAAATCAAAAAGATCTCGAAAAGTACTCATCCGAAATTTCTTCAAAAAAAAACTACAAAGAAAGAGCAACTTCAAATGCATAGACTTGTTATGAATTTATATAAAATAAGATTTAGTTGGAAAAGTACTTGTTGACATAAAAGATTTACTTTTCATTTTTTCAGTCATTTCCAAGGCACTTATCGAGTGCTGTAGTCAAAACTTGGCAATTTTATTTATGAGATTGGCATTTGAATGATTAAAAATAATTAAATCATAAAGTTCTCGAAAAGTTCTCAGCCGAAATTTCTTCAAAAATACTACAAAGAAAGAGCAACTTCAAATGCAGAGACTTGGTATAAATTTTTATTAAACAAGATTTTATTGAAAAAGTACTTGTTGACATAAAAGATTTACTTTTCATTCTTTCAGTCATTTCCAAGGCACTTATCGAGTGCTGTAGTCAAAACTAGGCAATTTGATTTATGAGTTTGGCATTTGAATGATTAAAAATATTTAAATCATAAAGTTCTCGAAAAGTACTCAGCCGAAATTTCTTCAAAAATACTACAAAGAAAGAGCATTTTCAAATGCATAGACTTGTTATAAATTTATATTAAATAAGATTTTATTGAAAAAGTACTTGTTCACATAAAATATTTACTTTTCATTTTTTCAGTCATTTCCAAGGCACTTATCGAGTGCTGTAGTCAAAACTTGGCTATTTGATTTATGAGATTGGCATTTGAATGATTAAAAGTAATTAAATCAAAAAGATCTCGAAAAGTACTCATCCGAAATTTCTTCAAAAAAAAACTACAAAGAAAGAGCAACTTCAAATGCATAGACTTGTTATGAATTTATATAAAATAAGATTTAGTTGGAAAAGTACTTGTTGACATAAAGATTTACTTTTCATTTTTTCAGTCATTTCCAAGGCACTTATCGAGTGCTGTAGTCAAAACTTGGCAATTTGATTTATGAGATTGGCATTTGAATGATTAAAAATATTTAAATCATAAAGTTCTCGAAAAATACTCAGCCGAAATTTCTTCAAAAATACTTCAAAGAAAGAGCAACTTCAAATGCATAGACATGTTATGAATTTATATTAAATAAGATTTTATTGAAAAAGTACTTGTTGACATAAAAGATTTACTTTTCATTTTTTCAGTCATTTCCAAGCCACTTATCGAGTGCTGTAGTCAAAACTTGGCAATTTGATTTATGAGATTGGCATTTGAATGATTAAAAATATTTAAATCATAAAGTTCTCGAAAAGTACTCATCCGAAATTTCTTCAAAAATTCTACAAAGAAAGAGCAACTTCAAATGCATAGACTTGTTTTGAATTTATATTAAATAAGATTTTATTGGAAAAGTACTTGTTGACATGAGAAGTTTACTTTTCATTTTTTCAGTCATTTCCAAGGCACTTATCGAGTCCTGCAGTCCAAACTTGGCAATTTGATTTATGAGATTGGCATTTGAATGATTAAAAATAATTAAATCATAAAATTCTCGAAAAGTACTCAGCCGAAATTTCTTAAAAAAAAACTACAAAGAAAGAGCAACTTCAAATGCATAGACTTGTTATGAATTTATAATTAAATAAGATTTTATTGAAAAAGTACTTGTTGACATAAAAGATTTACTTTTCATTTTTTCAGTCATTTCCAAGCCACTTATCGAGTGCTGTAGTCAAAACTTGGCAATTTGATTTATGAGATTGGCATTTGAATGATTAAAAATATTTAAATCATAAAGTTCTCGAAAAGTATTCATCCGAAATTTCTTCAAAAATTCTACAAAGAAAGAGCAACTTCAAATGCATAGACTTGTTTTGAATTTATATTAAATAAGATTTTATTGGAAAAGTACTTGTTGACATGAGAAGTTTACTTTTCATTTTTTCAGTCATTTCCAAGGCACTTATCGAGTCCTGCAGTCCAAACTTGGCAATTTGATTTATGAGATTGGCATTTGAATGATTAAAAATAATTAAATCATAAAATTCTCGAAAAGTACTCAGCCGAAATTTCTTAAAAAAAAACTACAAAGAAAGAGCAACTTCAAATGCATAGACTTGTTATGAATTTATATTAAATAAGATTTTATTGAAAAAGTACTTGTTGACATAAAAGATTTACTTTTTATTTTTTCAGTCATTTCCAAGGCACTTATCGAGGGCTGTAGTCAAAACTTGGCAATTTGATTTATGAGATTGGCATTTGAATGATTAAAAATATTTAAATCATAAAGTTCTCGAAAAGTACTCAGCCGAAAATTTCTTCAAAAATACTTCAAAGAAAGAGCAACTTCAAATGCATAGACATGTTATGAATTTATATTAAATAAGATTTTATTGAAAAAGTACTTGTTGACATAAAAGATTTACTTTTCATTTTTTCAGTCATTTCCAAGGCACTTATCGAGTACTGTAGTCAAAACTTGGCAATTTGATTTATGAGATTGGCATTTGAATGATTAAAAATATTTAAATCATAAAGTTCTCGAAATGTACTCAGCCGAAATTTCTTCAAAAATTCTAACAAAGAAAGAGCAACTTCAAATGCATAGACTTGTTATAAATTTATATTAAATAAGATTTTATTGAAAAAGTACTTATTGACATAAAAGATTTACTTTTCATTTTTTCAGTCATTTCCAAGGCACTTATCGAGTGCTGTATGTAGTCAAAACTTGGCAATTTGATTTATGAGATTGGCATTTGAATGATTAAAAATATTTAAATCATAAAGTTCTCGAAAAGTACTCATCCGAAATTTCTTCAAAAAAAAACTACAAAGAAAGAGCAACTTCAAATGCATAGACTTGTTATGAATTTATATAAAATAAGATTTAGTTGGAAGTACTTGTTGACATAAAAGATTTACTTTTCATTCTTTCAGTCATTTCCAAGGCACTGATCGAGTGCTGTAGTTAAAACTTGGCAATTTGATTTATGAGATTGGCATTTGAATGATTAAAAATATTTAAATCATAAAGTTCTCGATAAGTACTCAGCCAAAATTTCTTCAAAAATACTTCAAAGTAAGAGCAACTTCAAATGCATAGGCTTGTTATGAATTTATATTAAATAAGATTTTATTGGAAAAGTACTTGTTGACATAAAAGATTTGCTTTTCATTTTTTTAGTCATTTCCAAGGCACTGATCGAGTGCTGTAGTCAAAACTTGGCAATTTGATTTATGAGATTGGCATTTGAATGATTAAAAATATTTAAATCATAAAGTTCTCGAAAAGTACTCATCCGAAATTTCTTCAAAAATTCTACAAAGAAAGAGCAACTTCAAATGCATAGACTTGTTTTGAATTTATATTAAATAAGATTTTATTGGAAAAGTACTTGTTGACATGAGAAGTTTACTTTTCATTTTTTCAGTCATTTCCAAGGCACTTATCGAGTCCTGCAGTCCAAACTTGGCAATTTGATTTATGAGATTGGCATTTGAATGATTAAAAATAATTAAATCATAAAATTCTCGAAAAGTACTCAGCCGAAATTTCTTAAAAAAAAACTACAAAGAAAGAGCAACTTCAAATGCATAGACTTGTTATGAATTTATATTAAATAAGATTTTATTGAAAAAGTACTTATTGACATAAAAGATTTACTTTTCATTTTTTCAGTCATTTCCAAGGCACTTATCGAGTGCTGTATGTAGTCAAAACTTGGCAATTTGATTTATGAGATTGGCATTTGAATGATTAAAAATATTTAAATCATAAAGTTCTCGAAAAATACTCAGCCGAAATTTCTTCAAAAATACTTCAAAGAAAGAGCAACTTCAAATGCATAGACATGTTATGAATTTATATTAAATAAGATTTTATTGAAAAAGTACTTGTTGACATAAAAGATTTACTTTTCATTTTTTCAGTCATTTCCAAGGCACTTATCGAGTGCTGTAGTCAAAACTTGGCAATTTGATTTATGAGATTGGCATTTGAATGATTAAAAATATTTAAATCATAAAGTTCTCGAAAAGTATTCAGCCGAAATTTCTTCAAAAATACTACAAAGAAAGAGCAACTTCAAATGCATAGACTTGTTATGAATTTATATTAAATAAGATTTTATTGAAAATGTACTTGTTGACATAAAAGATTTACTTTTCATTTTTTTTAGTCATTTCCAAGGCACTTATCGAGTGCTGTAGTCAAAACTTGGCAATTTGATTTATGTGATTGGCATTTGAATGATTAAAAATATTTAAATCATAAGGTTCTCGAAAAGTACTCAGCCGAAATTTCTTCAAAAATACTACAAAAAAAGAGCAACTTCAAATGCATAGACTTGTTATGAATTTATATTAAATAAGATTTTATTGAAAATGTACTTGTTGACATAAAAGATTTACTTTTCATTTTTTTTAGTCATTTCCAAGGCACTTATCGAGTGCTGTAGTCAAAACTTGGCAATTTGATTTATGTGATTGGCATTTGAATGATTAAAAATATTTAAATCATAAGGTTCTCGAAAAGTACTCAGCCGAAATTTCTTCAAAAATACTACAAAAAAAGAGCAACTTCAAATGAGAGACTTGGTATAAATTTTTATTAAACAAGATTTTATTGAAAAAGTACTTGTTGACATAAAAGATTTACTTTTCATTTTTTCAGTCATTTCCAAGCCACTTATCGAGTGCTGTAGTCAAAACTTGGCAATTTGATTTATGAGATTGGCATTTGAATGATTAAAAATATTTAAATCATAAAGTTCTCGAAAAGTATTCAGCCGAAATTTCTTCAAAAATACTACAAAGAAAGAGCAACTTCAAATGCATAGACTTGTTATGAATTTATATTAAATAAGATTTTATTGAAAATGTACTTGTTGACATAAAAGATTTACTTTTCATTTTTTTTAGTCATTTCCAAGGCACTTATCGAGTGCTGTAGTCAAAACTTGGCAATTTGATTTATGTGATTGGCATTTGAATGATTAAAAATATTTAAATCATAAGGTTCTCGAAAAGTACTCATCCGAAATTTCTTCAAAAATTCTACAAAGAAAGAGCAACTTCAAATGCATAGACTTGTTTTGAATTTATATTAAATAAGATTTTATTGGAAAAGTACTTGTTGACATGAGAAGTTTACTTTTCATTTTTTCAGTCATTTCCAAGGCACTTATCGAGTCCTGCAGTCCAAACTTGGCAATTTGATTTATGAGATTGGCATTTGAATGATTAAAAATAATTAAATCATAAAATTCTCGAAAAGTACTCAGCCGAAATTTCTTAAAAAAAAACTACAAAGAAAGAGCAACTTCAAATGCATAGACTTGTTATGAATTTATATTAAATAAGATTTTATTGAAAAAGTACTTGTTCACATAAAATATTTACTTTTCATTTTTTCAGTCATTTCCAAGGCACTGATCGAGTGCTGTAGTTAAAACTTGGCAATTTGATTTATGAGATTGGCATTTGAATGATTAAAAATATTTAAATCATAAAGTTCTCGATAAGTACTCAGCCAAAATTTCTTCAAAAATACTTCAAAGTAAGAGCAACTTCAAATGCATAGGCTTGTTATGAATTTATATTAAATAAGATTTTATTGGAAAAGTACTTGTTGACATAAAAGATTTGCTTTTCATTTTTTTAGTCATTTCCAAGGCACTGATCGAGTGCTGTAGTCAAAACTTGGCAATTTGATTTATGAGATTGGCATTTGAATGATTAAAAATATTTAAATCATAAAGTTCTCGAAAAATACTCAGCCGAAATTTCTTCAAAAATACTTCAAAGAAAGAGCAACTTCAAATGCATAGACTTGTTATGAATTTATATTAAATAAGATTTTATTGAAAAAGTACTTGTTGACATAAAAGATTTACTTTTCATTTTTCCAGTAATTTCCAACGCACTTATCGAGTGCTGTAGTCAAAACTTGGCAATTTGATTTATGAGATTGGCATTTGAATAATTAAAAATATTTAAATCATAAAGTTCTCGAAAAGTACTCAGCCGAAATTTCTTCAAAAATTTACAAAGAAAGAGCAACTTCAAATGCATAGACTTGTTATGAATTTATATTAAATAAGATTTTATTGAAAAAGTACTTGTTTGACATAAAAGATTTACTTTTCATTTTTTCAGTCATTTCCAAGGCACTTATCGAGTGCTGTAGTCAAAACTTGGCAATTTGATTTATGATATTGGAATTTAAATGATTAAAAATATTTAAATCATAAAGTTCTCGAAAAGTACTCAGCCGAAATTTTATCGAAAATACTTCAAAGAAAGAGCAACTTCAAATGCATAGACTTGTTATGAATTTATATTAAATAAGATTTTATTGAAAAAGTACTTGTTTACATAAAAGATTTACTTTTCATTTTTTCAGTCATTTCCAAGCCACTTATCGAGTGCTGTAGTCAAAACTTGGCAATTTGATTTATGAGATTGGCATTTGAATGATTAAAAATATTTAAATCATAAAGTTCTCGAAAAGTATTCAGCCGAAATTTCTTCAAAAATACTACAAAGAAAGAGCAACTTCAAATGCATAGACTTGTTATGAATTTATATTAAATAAGATTTTATTGAAAAAGTACTTGTTGGCATAAAAGATTTACTTTTCATTTTTTCAGTCATTTCCAAGCCACTTATCGAGTGCTGTAGTCAAAACTTGGCAATTTGATTTATGAGATTGGCATTTGAATGATTAAAAATATTTAAATCATAAAGTTCTCGAAAAGTATTCAGCCGAAATTTCTTCAAAAATACTACAAAGAAAGAGCAACTTCAAATGCATAGACTTGTTATGAATTTATATTAAATAAGATTTTATTGAAAAAGTACTTGTTGACATAAAAGATTTACTTTTCATTTTTTCAGTCATTTCCAAGGCACTTATCGAGTGCTGTAGTCAAAACTTGGCAATTTGATTTATGATATTGGCATTTAAATGATTAAAAATATTTAAATCATAAAGTTCTCGAAAAGTACTCAGCCGAAATTTCTCTAGAAATACTTCAAAGAAAGAGCAACTTCAAATGCATAGACTTGTTATAAATTTTTATAAAATAAGATTTAGTTGAAGAAGTACTTGTTGACATAAAAGATTTACTTTTCATTCTTTCAGTCATTTCCAAGGCACTTATCGAGTGCTGTAGTCAAAACTAGGCAATTTGATTTATGAGTTTGGCATTTGAATGATTAAAAATATTTAAATCATAAACTTCTCGAAAAGTACTCAGCCGAAATTTCTTCAAAAATACTACAAAGAAAGAGCAACTTCAAATGCATAGACTTGTTATGAATTTATATTAAATAAGATTTTATTGAAAAAGTACTTGTTGACATAAAAGATTTACTTTTTATTTTTTCAGTCATTTCCAAGGCACTTATCGAGGGCTGTAGTCAAAACTTGGCAATTTGATTTATGAGATTGGCATTTGAATGATTAAAAATATTTAAATCATAAAGTTCTCGAAAAGTACTCAGCCGAAATTTCTTCAAAAATACTTCAAAGAAAGAGCAACTTCAAATGCATAGACATGTTATGAATTTATATTAAATAAGATTTTATTGAAAAAGTACTTGTTGACATAAAAGATTTACTTTTCATTTTTTCAGTCATTTCCAAGCCACTTATCGAGTGCTGTAGTCAAAACTTGGCAATTTGATTTATGAGATTGGCATTTGAATGATTAAAAATATTTAAATCATAAAGTTCTCGAAAAGTATTCAGCCGAAATTTCTTCAAAAATACTACAAAGAAAGAGCAACTTCAAATGCATAGACTTGTTATGAATTTATATTAAATAAGATTTATTGAAAAAGTACTTGTTGACATATAAAAGATTTACTTTTCATTTTTTCAGTCATTTCCAAGCCACTTATCGAGTGCTGTAGTCAAAACTTGGCAATTTGATTTATGAGATTGGCATTTGAATGATTAAAAATATTTAAATCATAAAGTTCTCGAAAAGTATTCAGCCGAAATTTCTTCAAAAATACTACAAAGAAAGAGCAACTTCAAATGCATAGACTTGTTATAAATTTATATTAAATAAGATTTTATTGAAAAAGTACTTATTGACATAAAAGATTTACTTTTCATTTTTTCAGTCATTTCCAAGGCACTTATCGAGTGCTGTATGTAGTCAAAACTTGGCAATTTGATTTATGAGATTGGCATTTGAATGATTAAAAATATTTAAATCATAAAGTTCTCGAAAAGTACTCAGCCGAAATTTCTTCAAAAATACTTCAAAGAAAGAGCAACTTCAAATGCATAGACATGTTATGAATTTATATTAAATAAGATTTTATTGAAAAAGTACTTGTTGACATAAAAGATTTACTTTTCATTTTTTCAGTCATTTCCAAGGCACTGATCGAGTGCTGTAGTCAAAACTTGGCAATTTGATTTATGAGATTGGCATTTGAATGATTAAAAATATTTAAATCATAAAGTTCTCGAAAAGTACTCAGCCGAAATTTCTTCAAAAATACTACAAAGAAAGAGCATTTTCAAATGCATAGACTTGTTATAAATTTATATTAAATAAGATTTTATTGAAAAAGTACTTGTTCACATAAAATATTTACTTTTCATTTTTTCAGTCATTTCCAAGGCACTTATCGAGTGCTGTAGTCAAAACTTGGCTATTTGATTTATGAGATTGGCATTTGAATGATTAAAAATATTTAAATCAAAAAGTTCTCGAAAAGTACCCAGCCGAAAATTCTTTAAAAATACTCAAAAGAAAGATCAACTTCAAATGCATAGACTTGTTATGAATTTATATTAAATAAGATTTTATTGAAAAAGTACTTGTTGACATAAAAGATTTACTTTTCATTTTTTCAGTCATTTCCAAGGCACTTATCGAGTGCTGTAGTCAAAACTTGGCAATTTGATTTATGAGATTGGCATTGAATGATTAATAATATTTAAATCATAAAGTTCTCGAAAAGTACTCAGCCGAAATTTCTTCAAAAATATTTCAAAGAAAGAGCAACTTCAAATGCATAGACTTGTTATGAATTTATATTAAATAAGATTTTATTGAAAAAGTACTTGTTGACATAAAAGATTTACTTTTCATTTTTCAAGTCATTTCCAAGGCACTTATCGAGTGCTGTAGTCAAAACTTGGCAATTTGATTTATGAGATTGGCATTTGAATGATTAAAAATATTTAAATCATAAAGTTCTCGAAAAGTACCCAGCCGAAAATTCTTTAAAAATACTCAAAAGAAAGATCAACTTCAAATGCATAGACTTGTTATGAATTTATATTAAATAAGATTTTATTGAAAAAGTACTTGTTGACATAAAAGATTTACTTTTCATTTTTCCAGTAATTTCCAACGCACTTATCGAGTGCTGTAGTCAAAACTTGGCAATTTGATTTATGAGATTGGCATTTGAATAATTAAAAATATTTAAATCATAAAGTTCTCGAAAAGTACTCAGCCGAAATTTCTTCAAAATACTACAAAGAAAGAACAACTTCAAATGCATAGACTTTTTATGAATTTATATTAAATAAGATTTTATTGAAAAAGTACTTGTTGACATAAAAGATTTACTTTTCATTTTTTCAGTCATTTCCAAGCCACTTATCGAGTGCTGTAGTCAAAACTTGGCAATTTGATTTATGAGATTGGCATTTGAATGATTAAAAATATTTAAATCATAAAGTTCTCGAAAAGTACTCATCCGAAATTTCTTCAAAAATTCTACAAAGAAAGAGCAACTTCAAATGCATAGACTTGTTTTGAATTTATATTAAATAAGATTTTATTGGAAAAGTACTTGTTGACATGAGAAGTTTACTTTTCATTTTTTCAGTCATTTCCAAGGCACTTATCGAGTCCTGCAGTCCAAACTTGGCAATTTGATTTATGAGATTGGCATTTGAATGATTAAAAATAATTAAATCATAAAATTCTCGAAAAGTACTCAGCCGAAATTTCTTAAAAAAAAACTACAAAGAAAGAGCAACTTCAAATGCATAGACTTGTTATGAATTTATATTAATAAGATTTTATTGAAAAAGTACTTGTTGACATAAAAGATTTACTTTTCATTTTTTCAGTCATTTCCAAGCCACTTATCGAGTGCTGTAGTCAAAACTTGGCAATTTGATTTATGAGATTGGCATTTGAATGATTAAAAATATTTAAATCATAAAGTTCTCGAAAAGTATTCAGCCGAAATTTCTTCAAAAATACTACAAAGAAAGAGCAACTTCAAATGCATAGACTTGTTATGAATTTATATTAAATAAGATTTTATTGAAAAAGTACTTGTTGACATAAAAGATTTACTTTTCATTTTTTCAGTCATTTCCAAGGCACTTATCGAGTGCTGTAGTCAAAACTTGGCAATTTTATTTATGAGATTGGCATTTGAATGATTAAAAATAATTAAATCATAAAGTTCTCGAAAAGTTCTCAGCCGAAATTTCTTCAAAAATACTACAAAGAAAGAGCAACTTCAAATGCAGAGACTTGGTATAAATTTTTATTAAACAAGATTTTATTGAAAAAGTACTTGTTGAC
>ARYC01004823.1:0-37844 GCA_000711775.1 Oxytricha trifallax
TTAAATCCATTGCAAATAAGTGGCAGTTAAGATCACCTATAATTAATGCTCTTATCTTTATTTATCAAATTTCCTAATCTTATGTATTTTAACAATAAGTTAATTATTTTAGGAGGTCCTCCAAATTAATTTCAAACTTGATTTTGAGGACCTCCTAGAGAAACAAAACTTCATTAGGAGTATTTTAATATACTAAAATATTTAAAATTCTCATTAAATATGTCAACTTAGAGTCTTTTATGGTTAGTTGATTTTCTTACCTCTTAGCAAAGAATCTACCAGGAGTGTCTTATACTCGATTACTATAGTTTATCAAGGTATATTTTATCATTATTATAATAAAATATATCAGAAAACTAAAGTGAGCGCTAACCTTTTGAGAAGAGCGGCACTACTTGGATCATGTCAATAAAATGACAACTTTGACCAATCTAGCTTTAAGATTTAAATATCAATTAAGTAGGAGGTTATCAAAGAAGCTGTGCAAATTGAGGAGGAGGTTAAACAACCCGGCCTTGAGCATAAATAAATGCCAGCTAAAGTTGACTATTAATGCAAATAATGCAATAAAGTTTTCCCTTACAAGTCAACTTATAAGAGACACTTGAGAGATGTACAATACGATATGCCAAGGTTATATCTCAAGCATTAAAAGAAAGATGGGAAGTATGTCTTTGAGTTCTGTGATAAGCCATATTCTCATACTAGAGATCTTAAAGTGCACTTAAAGAAAAGCACAATTAAAGTTTTGTCTTTATTCATGAACCTACAGGGAATAGATTCCTCTAAAAGAGATGATCAAGAAACCCAGAGGAGTCTCTTAGAGTTGAAGTCTAGAAGTAAGTTAAAATGAACAAAGCAGTCAAACTTTCCAGTCTCTGAGATCAATAAAATCATGGTTAAAATAGAGGCAATGAAAATTCCCATATTAAAAATTATTGACTTAGATTCTTGCTTATAAAGCTACCTCACTCTTGAAGATAAAATAGAGAAGAGAGTCATTACGGATGAATAATATGCTTACAAGATATATCCATTCAATTACTTCCTTGCTGATGACAAGTTCCAAATGGAATTTGCAAATGAGTATTGTGCTCTTTAAAAGACAAAGTTAAATAAGTGCAGGCATATCATCTAGCTTGATGCTATTTTACTTGGTAAAGATCATATAGCATTAAGGCTTCCATTACTTGAAATGACTTACAGATAATTCTTATCTGACAATAGATGTCAGAGATATATTGGCTAGATAGTATAACAGATAGTTGAGAGGATTGAAGAGCTAGGTTATGTTCATAGAGACTTAAAACCAGAGAACATCATGATGAACCTTCAGCCTCTTAGAGTTTATATTATTGACATCAACAGAGCTTAAAGAGTGCAAGCCTCTGCATAAGGAAATTTATACGGCACTCCTGGATATTTCCCAGGAGAGAGGATTGGAAAGATGGAGACACTAAATGGGATATCTGGGCACTAGCAGTAATAATAATAGAGAGCAACATGCCAAGAAACGATTACTTTAGCTGCAGGGGTGAGAGAAATTCTAAGAAAAGAATCAAACAATATCTCGATAAAAATAAAATAAAAGAGGTCTCAGAGAACTTGCATACTCAACTATTATCAAGCCAAGCTAAGAGAATTAACAAACAATAGAAACAATCAAACATCAACTTAGAAAGATAAAATTCAGAGAACGGCAACATGACTCTAAGCTTATGTTTGTGTGAAACATTTTAAAAACTCGCTTGTTATACTCACTTAAAATACTAATATTTAAAAATAAACCCCTACATAAACCCTAATAAAGTATGCACTAATAGTCTACTTTTATTAATCAAAAAATCAATCAAACTACTGAAAGGGTTTTGGGGTTTTGATTCTTTGGTGATTGAGATGAGGATAAAACAAAAATACTTCATTCATTTAATCACCACCATATCAACCTCTAAAATATCAAGCTCAAACTCAAACGTATGACAGTTATGAAGGAAACAACAACGCTTACAATAAAAACAAAGACACAATATTCCAACAAATGATTGTAAATAAACTTATCAGCCACTACAATCAATATCAAGCAACATACAAAGTGCAAGAAAAAGAATTAAAAATAGAAAAAATATAGCAAGTTTGACAATTTTTAAGTTGATGCAAATGAATCTAGCGAAGACGATGAAATGATGAATGTAAATCTAAGTCAAAACTAACTCCTAATACATACATGGCACTACCCAAATGAATATGAGCTAATAAAAATTGCATCCATCCTTGCGAGTTTTGCCTCAAAAGCGATATTTCATACCTCCTCTTGTCTACCAAAAGTAACAATAAGCTCCTACCAAGATGCAAAACATGCAAGATGGAGATGATGATGACGATGACAATGATTTCAATTTCAGAAAATCTAGTAGTAACCCATTGTCTTCTATTGGAGGGCAAGCTAATTAGCAAAAGCCACGGCTAATCCCAAAACCAAATTTAGCAAACTATATGGTGATTACGATTATAAGGATGGCTTTGATTAATTAAAATATGTTATCTTCTTAGATTTCTATTTCTCATCACAAACATCTCAATTTATTATGATCATAATTATTTATCATTATTTATGCTTTCTATCATTTTTCATAATATATTCCCAAGAGATTTTGGGGAGTTATAAATTAATAAATTATTTTCACTTAACCCCAATTTTCACTTCTTAATTCATCTATGGGGTCAAATATATTAACAAATATCAAATATAACTATTTATTAATAAATAAAAAATGATGAAATGAGTGAATTAAAAAATAGCTTATCATACATTCAATATCGTTAAGGGATTAAATAACATTTTAATTAAGTCTTATACTTAATCTATCATAGCATAGTAATTAAAAAATTTCAATAAGAATTAAAAGTATTTGTAGAGAATAATATTTACTGAACTGATAGAAGAGCAAAGATACTAATAAAGATTTGCAAACTATTAAGAAGTTTACTGATTTATAATAATATATATTTTCTTACTATTATTGCAAAGAACCAGTTTGTGGAGAGGCAACACAGAGTTTGCTATTTGTAGTGCTAGATTAAACGTAAATTTTCTAATTAGTTTGCCATGGTAACCAATAATGCTGAAATATAAGCATTGAATCAGTAATTAAAATTTAATTCATATTATTGATAATAGTGTAAGAATGGAATATGGTAATAGGATAGGAGTATCTGCCGTTTTTTTAATCATAGAGACCGTTACAAATGTCTGAATCGCATAGTTGCCCTCAATGTCCCACATCATTCTATCATGGTCCAAAGAAAAAAATAAGACATTTTGATATTATTTAGATTAGGTGGCCATATCTTGCAAATCCAATAGTTACTAAGTCAGCTTTATAAGCAATGCTGGTAACCTTTTTATGCAGAAACCTAATCCACTTGAGTAGTCTGCATCTTCAGCGTAGAGTAAAATGACAAATCTCAAAAATCATATAATATCTCTCCTGGTGGTATCTTTTAATTTTGAATAGGTAAAAAAATTAATTATCTAAGGGTTTATTTAATTAATAAAATCTTTTTAATAAGCCTATTTTTTTATCCAAAGTTATGGGGTTTATGGATAAGATAAAAAATTTTAAGGATATATGTATTCTTGTCTACTAACATAATTCACATTTTTATTTAATTTTACCTAATCATACAAGGAGAATATGCATAATACTTGTAAAAACCTATATTTCAAGCGCTTATTAAGCAAGTTTCTGTCCTAGGCCTTGGTATCATGTATACATTCACTGACACTAATGACGATTAAAATTTTTCCATGCTGCTGAAGCCATCAGTCTACTTTAAAGTTAATAATTAAAGGAAATTCAGGAAGCAATAAATCTAGTAAGAATTAGTGTTAAATCTAAAATGATTTTTGGGGTGCCTAAATGTGATTCCTGAGTTTGAATTTGTGGATAAAACTTACTTCAAATAGCATTAAAGAACAACATTCTGATTCCAAATACACTTTGAGTAATTTCAAACAGAATTCTAGTTGTACCTGGCAAATAAATAAGTGTCAAGTCAATAGAGGTGGAACTGCTTGAGGGGCATAAAAATTTTAACTGTAATCTAAAGGAATGATTGTATGTCTTGAGGGAGAATTATATATGTTTAAATACTTGAATAAATAAAGCGTAATACTTAAACTTCTGAAGTTCCTTGATAGATTAGGACCCCATTCAAGCGATAACAACGACTCCACTTGGATTAGTAACTGAACCTCTCTTTCATAAATCGATCGGAAAACGCTATTGATTGCCCAGTCATCATCGCAGAGTACGCTACCCACAAGCTTTTAAGTACTAAAATTCAATTCTTAAGCTTTGAGTAGGAAATTTTTATTAAAATAGTATTTAGAATTAAATTAAATATACTTTTTTAGGTAAGAATTCATCAAATTTTTTATTTCAATATCATATGTTGCATTAAATTGATTAAATCTCTATTGGGAATAATTAATTTGCAGTGCTAAAGCAATGGTCTTACAATTAATTTGTTGTTACAGACACTGTCACAGTTCCATTTATGTAGTTCAAATTGAATTCAAAAATAATAGCTTGATTATTTAAAAAATTGTTCTGTAATTTTTTATTCTAATTTAGATCGAGTATTTACCTTTTCATCCAATGAGCAAGTTTCTTATTCAATCTATTGTACTCCTGCATAGGATGTTCTCATTTATATATATGCTTTTATACTATGTCAGGATATTTTTTTTCATTTTAATAATTGAAATTACAAAACAAAGTTGAGTTTCTCCTTAAATTTCTTCAAATTCACTGGAATTCTTGATTTGATAACATACCAAAGAAAATAGCATTTATTTATTCTTAGAATAATATAAATAATTAAACCAATAAAGCTAATTTAAAATTATTTTTGAAAGATGTTATTTAAAATTATTTAGAAATTGAATATGAGATTTGAAAAATTTGATAAAAAATTTAAAAGATTTACAAGCTTAATTGACAGTTCTTCTGGAATACAATATCAAATAAATTATTTTATTTTTTATAGAATTTAACTGTCAACTTCAACATCTTTAATACATAAATGAGCATCTGGATCTGGTTCGTATCTGAAAGGACACTTCTTAAAACAAAGGTTTTCACTATAACCTAAATCAGTATAAGAATATTAGAAGTAGGTATTATTTAAAACAATTATAAATTATTTTGTGTAAAAATAATTTTTTATATTTTTATTGCTAGAGTAACAGTTGCTTTCTCTAGATGGAATATCGAAAGTTTTAAATTCACTTTGGCAAGTAGTTTATAATATATATATATATATATATATTATATATATATATATATATATATATATATATATAATATATATATATATATATATAAGATTCACTAAAATAATTAAATCAAAATCATATAAAACTTAGTTAAAATGCCATTATTATCACCATTTTTGCCTGGTTAACATTATATAATGTAATAAATTTTAAATAATAAAATATTTAATGCAGGAGGTACCTTAAAAACACCAAGAAATTCCGAAAAATATTAATATAACTTTGAGTTCTAATATTTCCTTAGAAGCAGTTTTACATTGACTGCATTAAGATTCAAGTTGTCCAGAACTCTCTTTTTCACAAGGGCCAGCGCATCACAATAAATTGAGTTTTAAACTAATCTGAGTAAATTAATTCACATATTGGTCGTATATCCTAAACTTTAAGATGTAAGTTTAAACATCACTCTTAAAAGCACCAATGAATGATATTAATTTTATAATATTTATTTAATTTATTAGAAGGTGTAGACAAATGAGAGTAATTCAACATTATTATATTAATTTCTATAAAGTATTTTGCATATTTATCACATGTGTGTCTATGTGTGTGCATTATTATTTAATGATATTATAATATATGCTTCATTTTTTAATAATCCCATCATACTATTTTTTATTAAATATTTTAACATTATTATTTTTGTTATTTGGTATCCTTATTTTACTTATTTAAAATAAACATTTTTTTGTCCAAATAAGAAGGTATTTATATAACGTTTCTTAATATTTAATTTTTGAATTTTTATTTAAAAAATCTGAAATAAAAATGCTCTTACTTATTATTTTGTGGGGATATGCATAACTTTCCGGAAAATATTAAATAATATGAGATTTTTTTACTGTTAAAAATTTCTTACATGAAGAGTATGCTATTAAGGTGAATGGTAATTTAAAGAAAGCCAATTAAATTTATATCTGGTGTTGTAATTTTTTACCAAAATATCCTAGTTGATAGAATATATATTTAGGAATAAAAATTTAGAGAAAATAAGTTTTACTCAATCTTTATTATTATTCAGAGAGAACATTTAGTTTTCGGATATATAATATTATTTAACTAATTCTAATTTATTTCAAAACATTAATTACTTTCAATCAATTAACAAGCAAGAATTAAATAAATGATAATTTTAATAATTAATTATAATAAAATCAAATTTTTAAATAGAAAATTCTATTTAATATTGGAAAAAACTTTTATTTCCATAATTTTTTTATGTTAATAAAATGTTTTAAATTATTAGCTACCTATAATTTATAATTTTTAAAAAAAAAACACTAAACTTCATCAATAAAAAAATTAAATTGAAAATTTTTTATCATAATTCTCATATTCATTTTATGTTTATTTATGGGTATTGAATTTATTGCCCATTCTTCATTATTTTTAAATAAATAAATTAATTAAAATAAAATTATTTTCGATTTGCTAGATAACTCCTAAAATTACCACTAATCATTGAATATAAATTTAAGATGAATTTGAATATATAAAAATTGGTATTTAGAATATATTTGAAATATGATAAATTCATTTAAATAGAGTATTAAATTAATTAACTAATAAATTAAATAATGATAATGAGATAATATTCTTAAATTTTTTGTTTATTAATTCTTGAATTATTCGGTAGTATTACTGAACAATCCGATTGTTCATATACATTTTGAGTTTAATAAAAATATATGTTACATTTTAGTTAACTTTCAAGAGAAGTTTTATGGATTTTTTATCCATAAAAAAAGGAATAACTCAATACAGTATAACAACTTTCTCTCAATTAAAATGCTATATAAAGAATATTTTTATTTCCAAATCTTTAGTGACATTGATATTTATTTATTGTCACAAATAAATAACCAATAAGTTTTTTATTTCATTTTAAATCTAATGTTGTAACAAAATTTTTACAAATAACCAATAATATTTTGTATAGAGTTTTTAATTTTTAAATAATGTTTGATCCAGACAAAAAGGTACTATTTTAAAATTCAAGAAGTTAACTATTCATTAGAAAATCTAAATATTGTTAATCTAATAACGTATTTGAATTTTTTCTAAGAAAACATTATTTTTTTAGCTTATATAATTTAAATTTAAAGTATAGAGAACCTGTAAAACATATACTTGACTAAATTTATTTCTCTAAATGACTTTAAAAAGTAGTTACTGTGCAGAAATTTGTAAGTATCAATAGATCTTGAATTGGTGTGGGAATTTTTTAATGTCGCATTATAATAAATTGATAAATCTATTTTTAAATCATAAATTGAATTTTATTAATAGTTATAGCATTATTAAAAGTTAAATTCTTTGGATCTTAAGCAAAAAAAACATCTCCATAATCGAAAAATTTCAATTAAATCTGGTATTTCTAACATTTAATATACAATTTTGCAATAAATGACTAAGTAATAAATGAAATATATATTATTATTCAGTTTGAATAATGCATCCTCAATTGTCATTTAAACTCTTTGAAAAATATTAATTTGGGAAGTTATTAACCCATAAACCCCTATTTAAAAATTAAAAGCTGTATAGAATTTTGCAATTAGATTTGTAAGTTTGGGCATAACTAACTTGTAATTCATTGGAAAATTAAGCCACATGGAGTATTGATTAGAAATTTTCATTAAATTTATTATTAAAGGGAAATTGAACATTTAAAAATAAATTATTTTCGAAATATTGATCTGATTAGATTCTATTATTAATCATCGTAAGGATAAACTAAGTGTCTATAAGAGGACCTGAAGAGGACTATGTGATTTATGAGACTGATACAAACTTTTCATCCTTAGTGGAATTATAATATTGCAGAAAGATATTTTGTAAAGTAATTTTCAATTATTGAGCTTCTCTTCTTGATTTAACCAACCTTCCACTATATGAGTTATATTTATATCTATTAACATTTTTTTTATTTTAATCAAATTTAATTTATGAGTTAAACCATTTATTGAAGAATCTTACACTTTCAAATTTTTAACTAAGCCAGAAAAATAAGGGAACCCTCCCTCACCTCTATTACTCATTTTCAAAAATATCAATCTCTAATATTTAATATATTTTTTATCATAATATAAGATAAATTTAATAGAATTAATTTATACCTGAGTGACTTAAATATTCATTTAGTAAGTGGATGTGAAAAATAATAGCTTCGTTTGTAATTACAGTTTATAGTCAAATTATTGAATTTTATGTCATATGTTTTATTCAGAAGACACTGCGTATTAGGCCACCATTTATTAAATATATAAAACATATCAAATTTATATGGAAAATTTTTCTGTCTATTATATATATATATATATTAAGTAAAATTAATTAATACTATATGTTCTTAGAAGATGAATAAGTTATTTTTGATTTTTATATGTTTAAAGAGTAGACACTTCAAGTAAGGTAGAACAAACCTCCATTATTATTAGTTGAAAAGTATGAACTTATCGTAGAATTATTGATATCAAGTGTCTTATTGGTAGTTTACTAGAAATTGTAAGTTGAATAAAAATAATGATATTGTGAGTAAAAAAATTAAAAATATATAAATTTAATAAATATTAGCCAAAAAAAAGTGCTTTGTAAAATCCTTAATTATATATAGTTATAAAAAATAGTTCAAATTAATCAAATCAAACCTTCATTTAAATTTGTAGCGAAATAGTTGCTATTTTTAATTGAAGATATATTTTTTTTCAATTCATTAAAGTCAAAATTCCGTTATTTTGAATTGGTGTGTTCGCTATTGTTGATGAGATAATCTCAAGAATATTTTCAAGTTTAAAATGTAAAGATATACAAAAATATTCTCTCATAAATAACAATAATCTTAATCATATTATTCTAAATACAAATTTGACTCTTGAAGTAATAAAGATTTTTGCATATGATTTTAATAATCATTTATATTTAGAATGTGAGTTATAAGAATTTTACGAATAAATTCACAATTTCGTAGAAAAAGACATTAAAAGGGGTCAAAGTAATCTTAAAAATAACCCATTTATAAACTTCAACACTTACGGTGCTTTAGGAAGAAATAAAAAACCGTTTCGTAAAAGATTTAACTTAAAACAATTAAACAACCACTACTTCTTAATTACACTTGAGTAGCTATGAGTTTAGAACGAGTAACTTATAGTATGAGATATTAAAAATAATTTAAGAATTAGAAAGTGCAGCAGCTTAGTACTAAGATTGTTAAATATCTAGGGAACTTCAAATCCATGTTTTCAACAAAAAATAGAAAATTTAAGCTATACTAAGAGCAATATTTACACACCTATTTGGGCTTACCTCAGAATAAAATCTTAAAAATCAAATTAATTTATTAAATTAAATTAGAATGATCTTTTTATTTTTATTAATGTAATCTGTAGGATAAATATTTTTATCTAAGTTTACAGCAAGAACTTTAAAGACAGATTATTTAGCTTTAGATTAATACTCCACAGTTCTTCGAATTACATATATCTTTTATGCAAAAACCCCAAAAACCCATAAAAGCAGATATGAACATAAACACTTTAAAATAAAATTTCTAAAGAAACACAGTGACAGGAGGGAGCACCCATGTAGATTATCATCATTCACAAGAGTACAAATTGAGTCTGAGTTCTTTTATAAGAATTCAAATAGTTGCTTTGATGTTATGCAGTATTAATCAAACAGTGCTTACAGGACAGTTTATGAAAATTAGAGTACCTTGATATTAATGATGATAAATAATTTTTCAATTATTAATTATAATGTGATTTCATATTTTAACATATCTTTCTAAATCTATTTATTATTTATTTATAAAATTCATTTAAGATCAGTGACCAGGCAGCGAGGGTGTGGCCACCTCGCCATGCAGCTGGAGGAGCCTGGTTCGAACCCCACCACCCGCCAACGGTTGTCACCGGCGAAGGATCTCTTGCCTCCAGCTTTGATCACTACATATGCATGCCTGGTCACTGATCAGGCTCTTCAGTCAGTGGTCGCCTATAAACAGAAGTAATGGAGTGGCACTTACCTCAATATCAATTCTGTTAAACTCATCGAAGCAACACCAGAGATCGCTCCTTGAACAAGAAGGAAAAATGTTCAACATGATTGTCATGCTTAACTTAAAACTCCATTACTCAAAAAGTTAAATAATAAACCTTAATTTCAATTATTATTAACACCTTACCTGAGTTAATTACTTACCTACTTACTAAAATTCATTTAATAAAAAATGCATCGAAATTTTCATCAAGTAATTAAGGCTTAGGTATTATAAAAATGAGAAAATATTTTGACATTAAAATCTACAAAACCACTATTGATTAAAATTGGTTCATTGAAACTCTTAAATTTTATGAAATTTAGAAAAGCAAAAACTAAATTCTTTCATCCTATTAATATTTTTAAAATTTGATGATAAGAGATCGAAAGCTTTAAATTTCTAGGAGTTATATGAAACTTTAGATTTGAATCAAGTACCTTTATGAGACAGTATGCAATGCTGTAATTTTTTTAAAAAAAACTTCTCTTACTTTTTATAAAATATTTCAATTAAATCATCAATGAATTCTTAAGTATAGGATTAATCTGGAGTGAGCACCCACAGACGATAAACCCCAAATTTTTCACTGCAATTAATAAAATTTGAATATAATGATAAAGTTTTAGTCATTATAAACTCTAATTACTCTTCAACAGTATCTACTATATTTTAATTTATAATTATTAATTAATGGTATAATTAATTGTTTTAAGTTCAACTACTTTAATTACTGGTAGAATCCTACAAAATAAAAATAATGTTTAAATTTTTTCAAATATCACAAATTCAGAGAATATATATGCAAGATCTGTAATTTACATAAATTTTAAATTCTAACAAAACACAAACGCACACTGTAGTTTAATTAAAAAAATTAACTTAATTATCATATAAATTTTATTTTATAATATTAAATAAAATTTATTTATAATTAATTTTTAATAAATTAAATTTACTCTGCCTTTGCCTGAATTTATGGCTGATACATTTAAGATTAAAAATTCTTACCTTTAATCTTTCAATAATTTCTATAATAACACATTTTATATGAGCAGTGCAGAAAATTTCAGATTGAAAATTATAAACCAAATTAATTTTTTTTCGAATCTAATTTCAAAAATTTAAATATAAGATTAATAATCATTAATATATTATTTATTATTGAATTTATAGAATAAATCAAACTGTAATTACTCCATCTATAGTTTTTAGTAATATAGCAGCAACGAATTTTAATTTTTTATAAGGCGGCAGACTATTTTACTTTTTACACGCTTGACTAGAAAATGAGATTAAAATTGATATATTTCAATTTATTCTTTATGATTATTATCTGAGAAAAAAAACGATTTTGCAATACAATTATGTATTAGTCAATGAGGTAGATGTGACGTCTAAATAAAATTACAGAAAATACAGATTAAATTCTACATATTTGATGACTAAAGATTTTAATTCTTTGAAAAATTTCCTTTTATGATTGTGGAAATAGATAAAATGTCAATATATATATGCATCAACGAGATATTTGGAATATGTATGCTGGCAATAATTGTAACTTATATTTATTGTGATATTATTTGTCGTTTTTTCCTTAAATTATGCATATTATTTATAAATATATTTAAAACAACAAAATTATAGTAAATCTAAAATTAATTATTTTAAATTGTCTTGTCAAGCAGACCACTGAAACAAACGGAGGATTCTCTTTTAAGACTATTACTAAAACAAATATATGAACTCAACTGTTACTAATGTGACCATGAAAGTAGACTGTTGCTATCGCTAAACATATCCATCAAAATATTAAAAATCATATTAATAATATTACTAATATTTTTTTAATTAAATGATATTCTATTTTATATAACCAAATGCTTTTCTTCAAAAATGACATATACATTCGTGTAAATTTATTTACATGAATAATTTTACTATTAATTATAATATATTGTATTTAAATATAACTAGTGATCATTATTTCACATAAATACTTAGCTCTTAAAGAAAAATTTAGTGGCTAACTAAAACTTGATTTATCAAGTTACTAAAACTTATTTATATTTTTTAGCTGAATTGTTTTGTAATATGATATTATAGTTAATTAAGTTTAATGTAAACACTATTGTAGGAATAAATTTGAATTTGGAAAAGTAATTTAAAATAAACAAATACTAAATTAAAATCGTAGCAGTCATAGTTGGCTAATTTAAACGATCTTGAGCTCATTCTATAGAGAATTCAGAAATATCTGGACTTTATTACTGCCAGTACTATTTTATCGCATCCCTGGAGCGAGATAACTTCACTTTAATGTGAGGGTATAAATTCATTAATTATACCCTCACATTAAAGTGAAGTTATCTCGCTCCAGGGATGCGATAAAATAGTACTGGCAGTAATAAAGTCCAGATATTTCTGAATTCTCTATAGAATGAGCTCAAGATCGTTTAAATTAGCCAACTATGACTGCTACGATTTTAATTTAGTATTTGTTTATTTTAAATTACTTTTCCAAATTCAAATTTATTCCTACAATAGAGGAATATTTCTATTGTTAAATAACAGCACATTATCAAATACTACTGCAACACATAAAATATAAACTGAATGACAAACTTAAAAAATATTATAGTTAAAAAATAAAAATTAAGTCCAAAAATTTTATATTTGGGAAAAATTGTAGAAAGCACATAAAATTTTTGTATTTTTAAGTAAGATAAGTTATAAATTAATCTAAAAGTAACATAGAATGTTTAAGCCAATTTATCAATTGATTTTATCATGGAAATTCTAGTAGTGATTTCATTATTTACTTATGTGTCTAAATAAAAATCATTCTTACAGCTTGTAAATTTATTCTAAACTGCCTTAAAAGTAATCATTTGAGTAGGCCATATCTTATGAAGAGTCAATCGTCCCATATTAATCGCAATTCTTTTTCCCTTACTAGCCGATTTGAAACTTACAATTATATTTATTTTCAAAAATTAACTCTTTTGAAGTATACCAACTATTATAGCAAAACAGGACCCACTAGCTTTTGTAATATATCCGTCTTTTAAACCTTTAAAAGCTTTTACTGTATATATATCCCTCAATTTTCACATAATTGCATCATTATACACAAACTTTCGCTCTGAAATCCTTAAGATTTTAAACATCATTTAAAACACTCACTTCAAGAGGCTTATTCGCCATTGATTAAAATAAATTGGGGAAATAATTTTAAAATTCTGGTAAATATCATATAATATTATACTACTCGTACCTCACATAACTCACATTTATTAGTTAAGAGTAGAACTTTAAATTTGCAATTTTCTTAATCTATAACTAAAAATTAAATATCTATGAAACATGAAAAGAATCTATCAAAAAACTCTTTCTTAAAATCACTTTAAAGAGTATTCTCATTATATAACTTAAACTTAATAAGAAAATGTAAGAAATGACCCGATATTATTTCAATTTATAAAAATAAATATTATTATATTTTTTGGCAATTTTTATTAATATTAGAATCATAAATTTAGTTTGCTAAAAAAGAATCCAGCTGAACATTAGTAAAAAAATTCATAGGTAGACCCAGGATAAGTAGTGAGTCTACATAATATACAAGCTGTATGAGATAACTATTATTAATTAAAAATTAAATTCCATTAAAATATTTTTTCCACTAATATCTACAAATACAATACGGTAATGTGATGTAAACTTCAAATTTAAATTAATTTGCAAAAAATATAAAATTTAAATTTGTTTTTAGAGTATTTATCTGTAATTTCACATCTTACATATTAAAAATTATTTTATGTCTCTGATTTTATTAATGATAGATTAATATTTTTCTCTTACTTTAGCATTTTTGAACGTTTTCTTAAATTTCTACTTTTTTATTTTAGGGAACGCTAATTATTAAATGAATATACATTTTTTAAATATAAATGACATATCATTATTAATTTGATATGTGAATTAATCCACCCTACTTGTAATACTTAAAACTTCAGCTTGACAAATTTCACAGATAAATTCAATATTGCAACTACTACAATCAAAAAATTAATTTTTTATTATAATATTAAATATTTATAATTTATTAAATGACTATGCATATAATAATTATTATGCTCCCCACATTCTATTTATATACTATTGGAAAAATATTTTTGATAATTTTAAATATTTCATTGGTATTTCACTTAAATGGGATGTCGATATATGAGTTGTGAGCCTTTTTTTCAATCTGGAATTTAACAACTTGTTTTTATTATTAAATTTATAATTTTTATTAATTAAAAATCCTAGTTAATTTAAAATAAGTTTTAATTTAAATATACATAATTTATTATTTCATTTTCCCTGAATAATCAAAAAATAAACTGCTAAACTTATTTACTAATTTATAAAATATTTAATATATTAAGATAATTTAATTTTATTCTTGAAAAGGTAAAGCCCACTTTGTCATGAATTCCATTTAAAGATTTGACATTATGATTATAATTTTAACTAAGCACTTCTTAACAGGTGAGACAGACATAAATCATATCTTAAAATTCTAAATAAGTCAAATTTAAAGAATAATTATTTATAAATTTAATAAAATACTTATTAAAATGTGAATAACGATTATGACTGTATCTATTTAAAAAAAATTAAAAAATAAATTTTATTCAGCATATCAATATTTGAGTAAAAATAAATATAGAAAAATTAAAATTCACACAACTTAACAATTTACTTACTTCTACAGATTTTTCGTTTTAAATTATAGTATTTTTTCATAAAGAATATGAAAGCTAATTTATATTAAATATCAAATTACTTATTTAATATTAATGTTATATTTAACCTTTAAAATTAAATTAAGTTTTAAAAATATAATGCATACATAAGTACAAAGCTAAATCCATAAAATTAAATTACAAATTATAATCTAATTTATTTTATGGGTAAATTTATTTAAATGAATGCAGGGAGGGTAAAATAAGTAATATCAAGATCAAACTGAATAGTATTTTTAATATATTATAATCATTTTTAATATCGCAGAAATAATAATGATCTTAAATTAAACTTTGAGAATTTAAATTTAATTTAAATAAACACTATATTAATTCTATATAATGGTTTAAATGTTTATTTTTTTATCAAATAACACAATTATAGTTTTACATAATACCCTTTATATCAATTCTAATAATATTAAAACACTTCAGCATTCTAGTAAAGACATCCGATAATGTAATAATTTTTTCTATGAACCCAAAACATTCAGAGTTAATGAAAAAAATCTCAATCTATACAGGATTTTAGGTAATTTTAAAATACAGTTTTTATTGGATTTTAAACTAATATTTATCCATTGTTTTATAGCCTGCTTACAGATAAACTCTATTATAGATAAATTCATCTGATGTTTGGCTTATGAAACACAGTTTTTAGATTCTTCATTAATTTAAAAATACGTGAGAAAATATAAAATTTCTAAATTATTTTGTGAATTACCCACTGATTTGATTCAACTGTCTTTATTAATTATAATCTTAACACTACACTAAAACTCCTCAAAAATTATTAATACTTCCTTATTTTTATATTAATAAAAAAATATTTATTATTTTATAAGAGAAGTATTAATTAAAATTTTGTATTCTAATTCAAATTTTATATTTTCTTCTTAAATCAAATAAATTCCATCAATTATCAATAAGATATTGATTCTTTTGTATTTATTCTAATTATTAAGCGAGTATAATTAAAATGGGGAGACTGTTAAAATAAAATCAAAAAAGAGATCAAATTAAATTATGATCATCTCAATACACAAGAGTAGAGATCAAACAGTCACTATTTGAATAAAGTTTGAATATATCCTTACTTAAATTTAATTAACTATTCAACTAACTAAAATGGAATTTTTCTTTTTTTATCAACTTTTCTGATTTTTTCTATTTCTTGTTCATCGATCAAGTAGATGCTGAAGTGATCTTAAGAATTTTTCATAATTTTCATAGATATCTTCAGGGTATCTTCAGGGTATCTTCAGGATATCTTCTCAAAAAATTAAAGTGTGGAGAGTGTGGAGAGTATGGTGAGTGTGGAAGCCAGCATCACCAACAATAGCATAAATATCTCTAATAATCTCAAAATCAATCATTGTTATGAGTCTGGGATTTTTTCTACAACATCTTGTTTTTCTAAAATTCTTAGATGTGATACTTAATGTTGAAGATGGTGAAGAAGATGATGTTGATAAAAACTAAGAAAAAATCAGTAATCTAAAATTTTGAAATTCTCTAGAATTTCAACCAGACTCATAATAATGCTTGATTTTGAGATTATTAGAGATATTTATGCTATTGTTGGTGATGCTGGCCTCCACACTCACCATACTCTCCACACTCTCCACACTTTAATTTTTTTGAGGAAGATATCCTGAAGATACCCTGAAAATATCTATGAAAATTATGAAAAATTCTAAAGATCACTACAGCATCTACTTGATCGATGAACAAGAAATAGAAAAAATCAGAAAAGTTGATAAAAAAAGAAAAATTCCATTTTTAGTTAGTTGAATAGTTAATTAAATTTAAGTAAGGATATATTCAAACTTTATTCAAAATAGTGACTGTTTGATCTCTACTCTTGGTATTGAGATGATCATAATTTAATTTGATCTCTTTTTTGATTTTATTTTAACAGTCTCCCCATTTTAATTATACTCGCTTAATAATAATTTAACAATTTCTTTTCTAACTTATAATAAATAGTATAAAAAATCAATTAAACATTTAAATTTTCAATGATTTTACTTAAATAAAAAAGCAATCTATAATTTTATGGAGTAATTTAATAAAAAGAGCAAATCAACTTAGTAATATAATATTTTCTTCATAATCACATATCACATAAAGTAGGTTTAGGAATCACTGCTTGTGGTGTCAGTTGAATTTTTTAGAGCTGTCTTTAGTTGCATAGCTTGGATGACTGCCATTTTTCTGTCAGGCTCAGGAAGCCAAAATTCTATATAGAATTAGCGAAAAGTCTAACTAGAATAATAGGGGTGCTTTATGAGAATCCTGAACTAGTGTTTGTGGATAAAACTGCTGTCAAACTCCAATATAGATGGATCTTCTAAAACTAGGTAGATTTTGCTTAACTCTAGATAGACTTAAGAAGAAAGCTAATGGAAGAGTAAGAGTTCAGAGAATGGAATAAGAGAGAGAAGGCTACTCTAAAAATTTTAACTGGTTTCTACATCAATGAATATAAAACTTAACTAAATTTTAAATTCAAATGATAAGTTTGATAATTGCGCAAAAATGGCATATTATTAGTATTTCTTAAAGTAAACTTATATTTATTGCATTTTAAAATTAAAAATAAAAAAATTATTTCTAAACAATTATCAAAAAATTTTAGTTTATTAAAATGTATAAAATAAGTAAAAATTATGTATTTGCTATTTTAAAAACTTTTTTATTTTATAATTTACCATTGAAATTATAAATTTTTAATAGTCAAATTTGGAGAGAAATTTAAATTGATTGGGTCTTCTTATTGTTATTCAACAAAATAGCAATTATTTTTGGCTCTATTAATCCAGATGGCGCATTTATTTAGCAGCAGTTTGAGTTCCCATCCTAAAGACATTCAAGTTCTTTTGCAATTTTGTTTGAAGGTAGTATAATAGAATCTATTGCATCAAAGATAATGTTTTTCCAGGTAATTGAAGCGCCAACTTTAGAAGTCTACTTATCTCTAAATTTATTGTTCAGTTTTATTTGTTAGCCTGATTTTTAGTCTATTCTTATTTTTGTAGTTTAAGAATATTAATCGTATTTCTTTGGCATATAGGGTTGGTAATTATGTGAATGGAGCATTAAAAGATGGCCTAAAGCTGAATAATTTTTATATATGAACTTGAAAAAGGGACTCGGAGATCAAAAGCGTGAATTATGGCTTAAAATTTAATAAATTAATTATGGCATCATAAATTTAGTTAAAAGATTTTTTATTTATTACCATCGATAGAAACAGGATCATAAAAGTTTATATTCATTAAATTAGCAACATAGATTTTTAATTTAAGCCCCAATTTAAAAAACCCACCAACATCTGTTTAAATTTGTGTATGGATCAGGTCTAGTATTTTAAATTTAAAACCTTAGAAAACTTTACCTGACTAATTTAACTTTCAAAAATATCAATCACACAGAAAGGATTCATTTTTCTATTCTGAATCTACTACTTTAGACCTTTAATTTCATAACTGCACCTTTGAAAGTGAAACTATTTAAAACATTCAAACTTTAGACATTTTTTAGCATAACTGTCAACTACCATTTACTCAAGAGGTGGAGCTTATACATAAAATCTGATGGGCTTTCAAGCGATTCGTACTATATAATTTCTTTCAATAATTAATATCTCAACTGCTTTTATTCTGATATGGGAGGCACTTATAGTTTTCTAGATAATAAATTTGCTCATTAAGATTCTGTCATAGTGAATAATAGAACACATAAGGGATTGCAATTCTTTGTTAAAAATCTGAACTCAATCTAAACTACACTTATTTCTATAATAATTTTGGCAGAGATCGTTAAGTATAAAACTTTACCTAATTTTATAATCTGTGAAAATAATTCTTATATTATATTATAAATATTAATTTAATTTATATAATTAGATAAGACATAGCATTAAATACCAGAAATATTACAGTCAATAAATTAATTTCTTTTGTTAAAGGAGGTGTTTTTAGCATAAATTAAGGCACAGTTGAATAAAGCATTTCTTAAGTAATTAAAGGATTAAAAGAATTTAATATAATTAAAATAATAAAAAGCAACTCTCTTGATAAGGGAAGTTTATAATTAATAAAAAATCCATAAATATAAATAAAGATATTCAAAAATTTATTTGTATATTAATATATAATACTTTTAGTAAAATACACGATGTCAATAATCAATGGAAATGTGTAAACTTAAAGCAGTATTTTTTCAAAGAATCTGGTAAACTCTCGAAATAAAAACATTTTTGCAGGTTTCTAAAATATCTACATAATAAATAAATAGTTGAAAGGATTTACAGCAAATTCAAGTTATTTAACTGCATAGACTCATAAACACTATAGGGTCATTATTATTCACAAAAAAAATATAAAATTGTCTATTTCCAATTGTTATTTCTCATAAGGAGTCTTTAAATATGGTGGTGCCATCTAAGAATGGACAGTTTCTTACTTAAACATAATAAAAACAAAGTGTAGTGAAAACTATGCAGGGTCCTAGGGGAGAGCTATTTTAGCGACAGTATTCACAGAGATGAAATTTGCTGGAGAAATTAAACTCTTAAATAATTTATATTATGAGTTTGTAGGAGATCATGTTTAGATTTCAAATACCAAAAGGAATATGAAGATTTGATTAGGTTACTAAGTTAACTCTAATTAATTTTTATAAATTAATTTAAATATTTTAGAGTAAAAATTTATTAATAATCCAGAGGCAATTTAAAGTGTATTTTGTGCAGATGTCTCAATAGTTAAAAATTAATTTACAACAGAAAGCAATTATTTGCATTTTTATATTTCTTCAAATATAGAGTAATTAGGAAACAACTTTGAATAAGGTTCAACTCTTTTTTGCTCATTTTGAAAATCGAGAATATTAAATCAAAAATATTTTTATAAACAATAATTAGAGGATTAAACTTTCTATTAATAACTTATTAGTCTATCATTTCTAACTGCGTAAGTTTCAAATGATGAGCAGCTATATTTTTTAATTTAAATAAGTTCTAGAATCAATTAATTTAAGCATTTATTTATTAAAATAAAAACAGTTTAACGTGAAGAATTTCCACCAAAAAAGGGAAACGTGAAAGATAAATACTAAATAATGAATTCAATTTTCACTAATGAAACAGGAATAGCAGGGGGAGCGCTTCACCTGCATAACCCTTAGAATGTTAGAATTTATAATACAAATTTCTTAAACAATAAAGCATTAAATACTTCCGGAGAATAATATGAGAAATATTAAGGTTCAGGAGAGGCAATATTCTAATAATGCATAGATGATAAATTTAAAACAAAAAAAATATTATTTCTTTACTAAAATTAAGTAATAGCTTGGAAAGGAAATAAAATCTTAATTTTTTACCCAAAATTAAATACAGCAAAAAACTGTTGTTCTTTCTAGAATAACAAAGATTATCATAAAACTTAAATATTTCTTTTAAGTTTATCACAATGGAGATGACATTTCATGCTTTTCCCAATATCTTAAGAAAATAGATAAAGCTTTATTATTAATTGCTAACAAAAGCAGGAGTTGATATAAGAGTGAGATATTTAAAAGACTTATATAGTAAGCTATCACTATAAACTAGTACCAAATTAGATAAGCAACGAAATGGATTGACTATTCCTAGCAGGTTTAAGGCTTTAATTGAAAAGTATGGCTAAAGAGTTTGTGTGGATTTAAATAGTAAGGTAAGAGTAGATATGAGCACAGATTATATTACTTAAAGTAACCCTACTAAATACTCTCAATTGTCGAAGGACAGCAATTATTTTTTGTTGTTGGAGGTTGTCGAGATATAGGATATATAGTTTACAGGCACTGGGTAAAATGATGGGCTTTTATTTCAGATTGATGGTATTGACTTATCAAAGAAATATATTTAGCAGTATCTCAATAATGTAGCTTCTTTCGATTTTAATTGGCCCACTTAAGTTAGTTTTTCTATTTTGTAAATCCAGTCGCTTTAGTTTCAATCTAAATATTTTGATTCGATTGATTATTAAACATATAAGAAAATGCAAATGATTATATTAAAAATAAAGATAATCAAAAAATATTTTTAAATGTAAATTATTCTTGCTTTATTGCCATTTATTTTGAATTTTGCTAGCTGAAGCTTTTAGTCTTCTTTTTACGTATTAAAAAATTAAATAAAATCACATAAGGGGAAATTAATTTCTACTTGAGTAATTTCCTTTTCTTGATCCATTCGCTTTAGTCTAATTTATGTTTAATAACTTCAAATTTATCGATGTTGAAGGAGATTCTAGAATTTAAGATGATTTATAAGTTGTGTATTGGGATAGCACTCATACTATAATTAGTTACTTTGTGGCTTTGCCTCGAATCTTTGTTTGGGGATTGGAAATACCATATTTTGATTTTATTTTAGCAACAAAAGACAGGAAAAATAAAAAATATAAGTTGTACATGAAAATAGTCTTTATCTTTACTTCTGTATTTATAATTGAGTTTGAAGTAGTTGTTTAAGCACACATAGTTTCACAGTGCTAATAGTATTCATAATTATAAATTAAAAATATATGACTAAATAAATTTGAATTATACGTTTTCAAAATTGAATAATTATTAACATTAAAATTAAGTAAATTTATTATTTTATAATTATCAGAACTACTTTCCCATCTTAAATTACACGATCTTGAAACTCTTTCACTGATAATTTCAATGATTACTGTTTATTGCGGTCTATTCTATGTATCAAAGATGACAAAATTACTTAATCTTCTCAGTTAAAGCAAGGCCTCTCTCTAAAACACGAATATTCAAATAAAAATTCATATTTTAATTAATCATTTCCACCATAAGTAAGAATCTTAAGTTCTAATTTGGATAATAATCATGAAATTGAAGACTTAGTATTTAAAGATGACGTATTAGATTACGATTTGTAGTAGTACTCCTTCAAAAACTTCGAAAAATCAAAGCAAAGTTTGTTAAAAAACCCGTAATAAATTCACATACTAAAGCTACCATCACAATAATTAAGAAATGACTGTTAGCCATTATGTTTTTATTGTACTCGCAAGATTATCACTTTCTTCATTTTATTCACTTAAAAATACAAAATTAATTAATATAAAAAATTTTTAGGCTTTTTATACAAAGAATATAAAAAGGAATTTCATTTCTGGGAGATTATAATTATGGACAGAAATATTGTATTTATTTCTGTTTCAGTTTTCTAGAGTAACTATGGTGTTATTGCAGAGGCCTTGATTGTTTTTATTCTAATCCTATAATTAACTCTAAACATAATTATTTGTATAAAGTGAAAATCTATTAGTTAAAGATCTTTTAGAATTTTAGAAAAAATAAGAAAATTTTTCAAGTAAAAAGATGAAATCACGTTTATACCAATATAAATATATGCATATATTTACTTTTATTAAATGCCCACAAAATAATTCCAAATTTAAAAGCTCAGCCGTTTAGCACAATTGAATTTAATGACTTTGAAATTTTACTTTAATATCCTCATTAATTAATATTTAACGTGGAATGTATTTATTATCTTTTAAAAGCAAAGCCTCATAGATACTGAACCTGATCTTAGATTAAGAGCGCTTTAATTATATAATTAAACTATCTTATTGTATATTAAATTAATAATTTATAATATAAACACAAATAATTCTAATTAAAGATATATTTTTTGTTCCAACTTGAAATTATTGACCTTTCTAAATCTTGTTTTTTACCTATTGTGCAATAAAGATGCTCCAAGAAATTCCATTAAAACTAATTCATAAAGTAATAATTTATTTTATAAGCAATATAGCTTTATTAATCTAAAATATGCATAGATTTAAATAGAGTACCAAATTTATATCTAAATAAATTTCCAATTAAAAATAAAAAATTCATTACAAAAAGTTCAAGAGCAATTCAAAAAACAAGTTGAAAATTTTTAATTAATTTTGTCAATTTAATCTCCGAAATTTAATTATATATTTATAAAAAGCTTCACTAAGAGAACAATTTAAAAAATCAGCGACTAGCTTTTTAACTCTACAAAAGTATGGGGTTAAAGAGAAAAATAGGCAAAATATTGAGAAAATATCGGAACACTTGAAAAAATAATAAATTATTCAGTTTATTTAGTATTCAAGCTAAAGATAATATCATGATGATCAAAAATTAAAAATATCAGGAAAATAATAGAGTTCATGACTTTAGGACCAATATTTTGAATATATATTTATGATATATCATAAAAAAGGAATTAAAAGGTTTAATTACTGAAAAATGAATAAAATTTATGTGATTCCAAATTGAGCTTGCCAGATAATTTAAAATACTCTTAAATAAAATTCATGGATAGAAATATCACTGTTATCGGCTAAATATCTTACACCTATTCTCCAAGTTAAATTCATGAAAAAGATTTGTCTAAATTAAAATAGTAATGAATATTAATTAGTTGAAAAATTTATAATGAAATATAAATCTCTAATATATTATAAGAGAGCCAATTTAACGACGAACACTCATAAGACTTGCTTGAGATTGATGAAAGTGATTTCAACGACTATTAAAAGAAAGTCAACATGCTCAAGTAACATAGTACCAATTACAATATAAATCTATTAATATAATTTTTATTGTAATCGGAAATTAAAATAGTCTCAGTTTATTAAATATTGATAAAATAGATAAAAATAGGAAATTTAAGAAATTAAAATAAATCATTTAAAAGTAATTAATTATAACTGTCATGAATTAGGAGTGCTAGAAATACTAATTTGATTTAAATTTAATATTTAATTAATTAATCAAAATTAATATATATTAGTGGTCTAGTGGTCTGGCAGGGTCTTTAGCAGACCACTCGTAATTACATAAATATATATATATATATAAGCATTTAAATAATTGCAAATGTAAATTGATTATAATATAATAAGCTTTAAAAATGATAAATAGTTTTCTAAGAGCACAAATGCGTTCTTGAACAATGCTCACAATTTAGATAAATATGACAGGTACCAGCAGAAGTAGAGTGAGAAATATATTTCAATGTGATAACTCAGTGATGGATGATTACTAGGAAAGAGAGATGATCATACTCGAGTACAGACATTGACCACTCCATCTTCCTGAAGATTTCAGGCACAAAACTTGAGCAAAAACGCCAGAGCAGCTACTGGAATTCCTTAGTTGTCTGGAGGTATTTTCAATAGTAATTCTACTGTACTTACAGAGATTTCCTTTCATAGTGCAAGTATTTTGAAAAGATGCGGCGAAATCAAGTCAATTTAAGAAAGAATTTCCATGAAAAGGTACAGTTGCTCCTTAAGCACTAGTGGCAAGAATACCTGCTACAAAAACTGATACTATCTTAGCTGTGATGTTTTTGCCATGGTTTATATAAGTAATAACTGGTTTGCGCTTTGAACCACTTCGCTTCTATTAATCTATTCCCTTTAAATTGCATTAAAATACAAATTTAGTTGCATTTATTTTACTAATCTCTCTATTCTATTGATTTTATTATTTTATATATATTAGATTTACGAATATGCAGAGATAAATGGAGTCAACATGCCGGAGACCAACGACTTGGATATTTGATTTGCTTAGAGGCCACTTTGCACTTATAACTGCATGACTCATTCATCATCAACATTAAAATAAAATGTCACACAACCGCCACTAATTCTTTCTACAGGTGCAGAATGAGGGCAGTTCGGACTTCTGGAAGCAGTGCCAGCGCTTAATGACGACCTAAATTCCAGGGTTCAAATCGAGGTCTACACTGATCGTACAAATTTGGATCATCTGGGATAGCAAGGATGAAACAGTTGATGGAGGGTGAAGGAATGGCAATTGAGCAGAAGTACGGCGGCGTTGAATATAAGTACATCGGGTGCTTCACAGTAATTACTTCGAACACTCTGCCCTTCAATAGCATGGACCCTGAAGATGCCAACGCCTTCAAGGCTAGATGTATAATCTGCTAATCTGAAATCTCGACATAAAGTGGGGAGGAGGCGTTCCCTTTTACTGCGCCTATGGCAGCACGCTTCCTCAATGCAAGATTCCTAGCCGACCAAATGGAGAAGAATGGGACAAAATGACAGCCTCAAACCGTGGTGATAGAGAAAATCGGGAAAGGATCTAGTGTTGAATCACTGCAGTGATAAGGTACATATTCGTAAATCTAATATATATATATATATTATGTAATTACGAGTGGTCTGCTAAAGACCCTGCCAGACCACTAGACCACTAATATATATTAATTTAAATTGATTAATTAATTAAATATTAAATGGGTGTTGACGTCCGTGCCTCCCACCACTGTCAGGGCCTCCCACCAACGTCAGGGCCTCCCAGCAAAAGTCAGGACCTCCCAGAATCTTCGAGGCCTCCCAGTTAAATTATTCATACATATTTCGAGGCCTCCCAGTTTAATTATTCATACATATTTTTACATGTTTTATTCAATTAAATATAAATATTAAATTGTAAAATGTATTAGCAAAAATAAAAAAAAAATTTAATTGCTCACTTTCTGAATAAATAGAAAATATCTGTAGTAGAATAAGGGCCATGGGACAAAAAGTTATTAGGAAAAAATTTAATTGCTTAAATTTCCATTCCCTAAAATTTAAAGTTTTTTGAATAATATATATAAAAGTGATTTAATAAAATATTAGTTTTTTATCAGTTATAATTATTTATTACTTGTGAATATGTATTAAATAGATACTCGTATTATTCTTTCGTGGTTCTCAATTTTTTTAAATTCTTGCGCCATAAGGCTTCATATAGAAAATCTTCTACTATATTAGGATTACCGGGCATTCCATTATATACATGTTTCACCCAATATTTAAGTACGGACCACAGGCCCTCTACTAGGTTTGAATGATACATATCTCGTATTGCATTACCGTTCATATTTAAATTTTTTAAAACATAAAATATTCGGGGGGGGGCAACACCTGAACCAGTAAATTATTTTCATATTTCTACCTTCCTAAAAGCTATACAAATGCACGATTAAGGTCAAATAAGGGTCAATAAACATGAATACAGCATTAAAAATAGGTATAGACGACTCCATCAGGACCAAATGCTCATGTTTATTCATAAAAAATCATATTAAAATTTGATTTTTTTATTGATATTTTTTTCAAAAATATTTTGTAATTATTTCTTGAATTTCGATATAACTAAATGCTATACAAGTTATATACCAACACTTCACCCATTTAAATATATATAGGCATGCTTAATTGATATTGATCTATACTTTCTTGCATTAAATGGGTGAAGTGTTGGGATATAGCTTGTATAACATTTGGTTAAATCGAAATTCAAGAAATAATTACAAAATATTTTTGAAAAAAATATCAATAAAAAAATCAAATTTTAATATGATTTTTTATGAATAAACATGAGCATTTGGTCCTGATGGAGTCGTCTATACCTATTTTTAATGCTGTATTCATGTTTATTGACCCTTATTTGACCTTAATCGTGCATTTGTATAGCTTTTAGGAAGGTAGAAATATGAAAATAATTTACTGGTTCAGGTGTTGCCCCCCCCCAAATATTCTAATGTCATTACTTAGAAGTATTTTAAAATAAATGCTTAAAATATTTTGAATTATTAAAATAAAATTTAATAAATAATTTGACATTTTTTATTTGTCTAATTACATCACTATTGTAATATATTAAGACTTAAAATTCTAATAATACTTTTGATTTTTATTATTTTACTAAAATTTTTTATAACATATTTCTTTAAATTGTATGATTATTTAAAAAAATAAAAAGTAATATATTACTTATAAAGTTAATATTGGGTTTTAAAAGTTTTCTCAACAATTTAATAGGATAAGAATATTTTGGGTAATATTTTGGTTTATTTAATTATGGATATGCCGAATATGTTACATGCCTAGGGATTCGTAGTCTATTCCCAGGTAAGCCTACCACCCATCGGTGTGGATGGTACTACCGCCTGCTACATGCTGTCTTATTATATCGGCTAAAGTCTCTGTTGTCCTGTTTTCTACTTTAAAGATCTTGCACTTCTAGCTGCCTTCTTCTGCCAAACCCACTATCCATACCTGACGATTGAAAATTGTACTTCCGGGATGCGAATAGTTTACAGACGTATGTGTCCATAATGATTCGTCAACTTAGACATTTATATTTAATTCAATAAAAATTACTTTCTATTTTCTTATGAAAAAACTATAGATAATATTTTATTTTTAGATTTATAGAAAATTTCCAAGAAATAATTTATTATGTATAAATAAATAGATATAATAATAATATATCAAAAATATTATAGAGTCATTTATTTGTTTGACATTAAATATATATTAAAAATACATAAAGATTATTAAAATCATTCAATAACTCTAAGATTTATAGCATAATTATTGAAATATTTTATATTTGAAGATAATAAATATATTACTACTGTATGAAGTAATTAATAAATATAAATCGCATCACTTAATAGATATCACCTATTTATTTGTGTTTCAATTAAAATTAGAAACAAGCCACACTTAATTTTGGTAATTGATAAGTTATCTTAAAATAATAATAAAAATAAATTTAGTAAAGATAATTTCAACAATCTTTTTTTTAAACAAATTCTATTAATATTCATGCGATATTCCACATAGTTTTTGGCATTATACTTTTATGAAAAAATATAAAATTATATAAATAGATCGCTAATTATATACAAAAATTAGTTACTTAAATTTATTGAGTAAAACTAGTTATATAATCATATAATATTTAAAATTGTTTACTTAGAAACAATATAAAGGTTATTTTGTTATAATAATATTTTTATTACACATCGCCCTATAGTTGATACGTATTTTATTCATGGATTAATTAGTTTTTAATGACCTTCCTGACATCGCTTAAGATTTTACCGACACTCTCTCTGCTAGTCTTAACATCATAACTATTTAATATATCTCTAACCATCTCGCTTATGTTTCTCCCACTAGGCATGTATGTAAACAAAATCTCTCTAAACATCTCCAAGGTATAGTTATTAGGGCAGTATATCCTAAGTCCATTTTTAACAGACTATCTTGAACGGCAAGTTTTATTCAGACATTAAAAGTAAGTGTGATCCTGGTACCGGTTAGTGGAAGTATAGTGAAGTTGTATCTCTGAGTCACATTATTAACATTTTCCATCGAGTGATAATAAACCACACTATGAAAGCTCATGAGTTAACTATTGCGTATTAATGACTACTTGTCCTTCCTACAAACTTCTTGAGAATGCTTCCATATTTAAAAATTATATTTGAGTATTAACGATTAGATTTTATAATATCATCTTACAATAATTTGTAAAATAGATAGGGGAAGGGGTCAATTATTTTGAAATTTAATATAAAATTTTTATTATGAAAACTAATGTAAAGTGGAGATATATAAAAATTACAAAAATATTTTTTTTAAACTCTTATATTTTTTATATTTATATAAAGGTTTTCAAAAATTATATTATAATTTTTTATCTGTTGAGAAAAAAAAAATTAGGAAAATATTTTATTGGGAGGCCCTGACTTGACTAGGAGTCCCTGAAGTGACTGGGAGGTCCTGACTTTTGATGGGAGGCCATGAAGCCCTTTGGGAGGACCTGACGATGCTGGGAGGCATTGAAAGTGGTGGGAGGCCCTGACAGTGGTGGGAGGCACGGAGGTCAACAACCCCTTAAATTTAAATCAAATTAGTATACTAGCACATCCTAATTCATGACAGTTATAATTAATTACTTTTAAATGATTTATTTTAATTTCTTAAATTTCCTATTTTTATCTATTTTATCAATATCAAAACTTAAAAATAATGAATCAGCCAAGCAATCACATAGAAGAGTGATAAGAGACTACGATTAAAACAATTAGACTGAGTGAGGTTCGAGCTACATTTTTAATAATGATAATAGTGATACTAATCCCAATAAATAACGAACAGAAATGGGGTAATGGGATTGTATGGATGACTAATAGGCAGCAAAATAATAAGGAAACTAAACTTAATTTAATGAAAAATATTGGAATTTATAATCCTCAAGGTGGTAACGTTAACTTCAAGAGAACCAACACTGCTATATTTAATATAATGATTTTTTTACTATAATGGATTTGAAGAGTTAAAGAAGAGGGATGGCGTGTAAATGTCTCAAGATTACTAAAAAGACCCACTCTACTTACTTAAAAAAAAATTACAATTATCTGCAGAGAGACAAAATCCCCTATTGAGCAAAGCCCAGGAAACTCCCCAAGGTTGCTCATCACAGGAAACAACAACTAAATAATTACCAATAATTATAATATTAACATCACAACCACTAATCATTTCCTGATGAGTCTAAGCTGATGTACGACACCAAAAACAAAATGATGATAAAAACAACTATATCTAGCCAAACTATTATTAAGCGAGTATAATTAAAATGTGGAGACTGTTAAAAATAAATCAAAAAAGAGATAAAATAAAATTATTTTTATATCAATATACATGTGTTAAGATAAAACAGTCACTAATTTGAAATATGTTTGAGTAGATCCTTATTTAACTTTAATTAATTAATCAACTATCTAAAAATGGAATTTTTGTTTTTTTCAACTTTTCTGATTTATTTCTATTTTAGCGCAGTGATCAAGTTGATGCTGTAGCTGATCTCTAAGTTTTTCATAAATTTTTCATAGATATCTTCAGGGTATCTTCAGGATATCTTCCTTAAAAAATAAAAAGTGTGAGAGAGTGTGGAGAGTGTGGAGTTTAGCATCTCCAATAACAGTAGAAATAGCATCAATAACACCAATATTCTCAAAATCAAGCATTATTAGGAGTCTGATTAAAATTCTAGAGAATTTCAAAATTTTACAACACTAAGTTTTTCATCGTTTTCAACAACATTATCTTCATCATCATCTTCAATATTAGGTCTCACATCTATGAATTTAATAAAAAAAAGATGTTTTAGAAAAAATCCCAGACTCCTAATAATGCTTGATTTTGAGAATATTGGTGTTATTGATGCTATTTCTACTGTTATTGGAGATGCTAAACTCCCTCCACACTCTCCACAGTCTCCACACTTTTATTTTTTAAGGAAGATATCTCTGAAGATACCCTGAAGATATCTATGAAAAATTTATGAAAAACTTAGAGATCAGCTACAGCATCAACTTGATCACTGCGCTAAAATAGAAATAAATCAGAAAAGTTGAAAAAAACAAAAATTCCATTTTTAGATAGTTGATTAATTAATTAAAGTTAAATAAGGATCTACTCAAACATATTTCAAATTAGTGACTGTTTTATCTTAACACATGTATATTGATATAAAAATAATTTTATTTTATCTCTTTTTTGATTTATTTTTAACAGTCTCCACATTTTAATTATACTCGCTTAATACTACTAGTCAAAGGGATAGAAGTAAAATAATATATTGCAGTTGCATTACATATAGATACTTGAGAATTAAGAAGAGGATAATGAGGATTTAATTGAATTCAAGGGTCTGCAACATACATACTCCTTTTAACCCATCAAACTATTCAATAAAACGTGCTAAATCGACTTTAAGTCCCCATTAAACTGAACAAAGCAGAATAATGATTATTAAAGTACCTAAAAATGGGCAGTAATTTGTAGAACTTCTACTCAAGAAAATTTGCAACACAAGACCACGAGTTTAAGTTTGAAGAAATTATGAAGAGAAAGGAATATTTTATGAAAATGGAAGAGAAGAACACAGCCAATTATATAAATGGCAGAGAGGTGTAAGGAATAGAGTAGTGTCTGCTTTTTTGTCCTGTCTTATATTGCTAAATTCAATATTTTTCGTTGCTCTATCAGTATAGCAATTCTTTTTATTCAATATAATGGAAACTTATTTAGAATAAATACCAAGGTCATAGCAAATTTAATAACCTCAATAATCATTGTAATTATTATTTTTTTCCACCCATTACTTTAATGACCTTCGCAATATTTAACTGTGTTGAGATCTTTAACGACCGAAATAGTTTCCTAGTTTTGAGAATGAACATTTAATGCTGGTAAGACTAGCACCCCTTCTACGCATATTCTTTCGGCATTCCCATAATTATATAATGGGTCTTGAGATCAAAATATACTGATTCTTAATAGAAATCAACTAAATGACACGAACAATCTGCAGAGATACGGGTTCTTGTATGTGGATCTGAATCAAGGCCTTTTATTAGGAGATTTACAACACTTAAAGAAGGTCTCGCTCATTAACATTAATGTGTTCTTTAATATATCCAAGCCACTATTTAGAGTAAAATTTGTCAAATATATATTATTGATATTATCGAGGTGCTTATTGTCTTCATATTATTGTTAAAGTTAATTGTAAAAAGTAGAAATGAATTATAATGAATTATACATCATATATTATTATTATTATATTTATATATCAAATTACATTAAATTTAACAGAAATAAATATTTTGTATAGATATATATATTTTAAGTTTCGTAATGAAGAGATTTATTGAAAATAAAATATATTAAGTTTGACTTTACTTTTGAATTTATTTATGATGCCAATTATAATTAATAATTTTAATTGTAATTTTGATTTTATATGACTGAGTTTGCAATCTTACATGATTAATAACTTACATCAAGTTATTGCAAAATTTTTAGCCATTCGCCACCCCATAGATCAATGACCTAAAATTCAAAGCCAACAAAGATGTCTGCAAAATATACGGCTAATTTAGTATATTATTTTTAGTTTGCTAAATTCTATGGTCGTTTGTTCTTTGAATTACCGTTTGGTGTCTCAGTTTTGCTCTTCGTGATAATTCTCTTAATTAATTTGTTGTTATGGTTCTTATAGACAAGCTCATTTCAGCAATTAAAATGCTAATGTTTATAAATACCTCTCAAAATACATCTATTTCAAGAAGAGCAAGTTAGGGGTCAAGGGGATAAAGATAACTAAGTACAGTTTGATTTCCAGGATGTAAACAAAATTGAGGGATAAGATGGAAATCGGCTGGATTTAGACCAGTCACCAGCGAGATTGAAGTTGGGATAGATTAATGAAGACCATGAAAATTCAAAGCAAAAGAAATCTTAAAAATAACAAAAAAAGGGTCGAAAGATAATGAGAAGGATGGCAGTAAATCAGAGATGTTTATGAAGGTATATAGATAAATCAGGGAATGTGATACATTTTTACAATCCTTTATTAAACTTTAAGTTTATTTATTGCTAATGAAGACAGCTTCAGGCAACTGGATAACTCTGCAAGACACGATTAATCGCATTTATGTATCGGATCAACCCCCATCCCTCAATATCAAACCAAGAAAGACCCTAAGGTCATTGATAAGAAGATAAATAAAAAGAAAACATCTCATAAAGAAGAGGAGATGCATTTATACTCAAGTGATGATGGAACAGGAACACAGAAGAACCTCGGGAAAGAAATTAAGAGCAAGTAAAGTTTGATATATAACTTCAGAACATGCCAGATATTACTGGTTAAAAATGGGTTTTATACCAAAATTGCTGATACAATTAAAGATTTTAATGTTATTAATATTTTTCAATGTCATAACTGAGTCAGAGACTGATAAGAACAGTTAAAAGAAGATGAAAGCATCAAATAAATCAGCGAGAAAGCTCCAACAAGAGATGTTGAGAGCAATTTTCAAACTAAGTCACATCCAAGAAGTTAAATTGATAGTAAAGGTAAAAATCAGTTGCTGAATCAATATAGGGTTTGTACAAACCTTTATATTAAATGCTTAAACTTATTGAAAATTAATAAACATATTTAATATAATTCCCCTATACCCAAATCAATCATCTGTTTAGTATTATTTTTAAAGATAGTTAAGATTTTTTATTCTGGAACTGCAAGTTAAGGAAAGAATTATGCTGATGACATGATTGACAGGACATCCTAGAAAACTTCAATGGACAAGCCTAATCACTTTAAAGCAGTTTTAGCACTTTAAAATTTGAAAATAAGCTACGAAAGTGCAAGCAACAATTACAATCGCAAAAATTAATAAAACACCCCAAAAACATAAAAAATGACAACTCTTTTAATATAAAGCTTCAAGGAGAGGATGTATCTATAGTTAATGACATTTCTGTGAGTGAAATAATAGAGGATGATGCTCACAGAGTTTAAATTACAAGAATTTAAACAACATTTTTTTATTATTTCAAATTAAAGATAACAGATCAAGAACACCTTCATCCAATATAAACCAAGCCAAAATCAACAAAATTTAATAATATCTATCTAATCAGCAAAATTTAGGCAAAACAATAAAAAAAAAAAAATTAGTTTGAAAAAATCTCAAGAAAAAAATATAAAAAATATTCTTCAAAACCAGAGCATAGAAGATCGACTC
This sequence comes from Oxytricha trifallax, assembly GCA_000711775.1. Classification (NCBI taxonomy): domain Eukaryota; phylum Ciliophora; class Spirotrichea; order Sporadotrichida; family Oxytrichidae; genus Oxytricha; species Oxytricha trifallax. The sequence continues at coordinate 33,663 of ARYC01004823.1, forward strand.
TGATGAAATTGAAAGCGATAAAAAACAATATTAATCTAGATCAAATGAGAAGTAACAAAAATTCAAGTAAAGAATGTCAAGTATTCACTTTAACCACAGAGCGATAATAAACCTGATCTTTCCAATGGTCAAGATAATCACAAAGCTTTCTATAGCCCTTGTGTAGATCAAAACAAAGGCGTGACCACTTAGTAAAACTACAAACCAGACGAAAACTATCCAATGTAAAATTAAGAAGTCAGTTTAGACGCTAATAACTCAGTAAACGACATTCGAAGAATTAACAGTGAAATCATGCATATTCAAGTGATGGTCACGTGATCACCGTGGTCATGAGCATGGTCACCATGGCCATGGTCATGGTCACGAGGACCACGGAGGCAGTGACCACTTGACCACGTATCTGGTGAGTTGAGGGGTGGTCGTGGTCACTGCTCTATTTTGACGTCATTCGACGAATTAACAGTGAAATCATGCATTTTCAAGTGTTGGTCAGGTGGTCATGGTCACCATGGTCACGGTCATGGTCACGAGGACCACGGAGAGCAGTGACCACGTGACCACGTATCTGGTGAGTTGAGGGGTTGTCGTGGTCTACTGCTCTATTTTGACGTCATTCGACGAATTAACAGTGAAATCATGCATTTTTATGTGATGGTCACGTGGTCATGGTCACCATGGTCACGGTCATGGTCACGAGGACCACGGAGGCAGTGACCACGTGACCGCGTATCTGGTGAGTTGAGGGGTTGTCGTGGTCACTGCTCTATTTTGACGTCATTCGACGAATAAACAATGAAATCATGCATTTTCATTTGATGGTCACGTGGTCATGGTCGTGGTCACCATGGTCACGACGACCACGGAGGCAGTGATCACGTGACCACGTATTTGATAAGATGAGGGGTGGTCGTGTTCCCTGCTCTATTTTGACGTCATTCGACGAATTAACAATGAAATCATGCATTTTCAATTGATGGTCACGTGGTCACTGGTCATGGTCACGAGGACCACGGAGGCAGTGACCACGTGACCACGTATCTGGTGAGTTGAGGGTTAGTCGTGGTCACTGCTCTATTTTGACGTCATTAGACGAATTAACAGTGAAATCATGCATTTTCATGTGATGATCATTTGGCCACCGTGGTCATGGTCATGGTCATGGTCACCTTGGTCACGGTCATGGTCACGAGGACCACGGAGGCAGTGAGCACGTGACCGCGTATCTGGTGAGTTGAGGGGTGGTCGTGTTCCCTACTCTATTTTGACGTCATTAGATGAATTAACAGTGAAATCATGCATTTTTATGTGATGATCACTTGGTCACCGTGGTCATGGTCATGGTCACCATGTTCACGGTCATGGTCACGAGGACCACGGAGGCAGTGACCACGTGACCGAGTATCTGGTGAGTTGAGGGGTGGTCGTGTTCCCTACTCTATTTTGACGTCATTCGACGAATTAACAATGAAATCATGCATTTTCATTTGATGGTCACGTGGTAATGGTCGTGGTCACCATGGTCACGACGACCACGGAGGCAGTGATCACGTGACCACGTATTTGATGAGATGAGGGGTGGTCGTGTTCACTGCTCTATTTTGACGTCATTCGACGAATAAACAATGAAATCATGCATTTTCATTTGATGGTCACGTGGTCATGGTCGTGGTCACCATGGTCACGACGACCACGGAGGCAGTGATCACGTGACCACGTATTTGATAAGATGAGGGGTGGTCGTGTTCCCTGCTCTATTTTGACGTCATTCGACGAATTAACAATGAAATCATGCATTTTCATTTGATGGTCACCGTGGTCATGGTTACCACGGTCACGGTCATGGTCACGAGGACCACGGAGGCAGTGACCACGTGACCACGTATCTGGTGAGTTGAGGGTTGTCGTGGTCACTGCTCTATTTTGACGTCATTAGACGAATTAACAGTGAAATCATGCAATTTCATGTGATGGTAACTTGGTCACCATGGTCATGGTCAAGGTCACCATGGTCACGGTCATGGTCACGAGGAACACAGAGGCAGTGACCACGTATCTCGTGAGTTGAGGGTTAGTCGTGGTCACTGCTATATTTTGACGTAATTAGACGAATTAACAGTGAAATCATGCATTTTCATGTGATGGTAACTTGGTCACCATGATCATGGTCAAGGTCACCATGGTCACGGTCATGGTTACGAGGACCACAGAGTCAGTGACCACGTGACCACGTATTTGATGAGATGAGGGGTGGTCGTGTTCCCTGCTCTATTTTGACGTCATTAGACGAATTAACAGTGAAATCATGCAATTTCATGTGATAGTAACTTGGTCACCATGGTCATGGTCAAGGTCACCATGGTCACGGTCATGGTCACGAGAAACACAGAGGCAGTGACCACGTATCTCGTGAGTTGAGGGTTAGTCGTGGTCACTGCTCTATTTTGACGTCATTAGACGAATTAACAGTGAAATCATGCATTTTCAAGTGATGGTCACGTGGTCACCGTGGTCATGGTCATGGTACCATGGACACGGTCATGGTCAAGAGGACCACGAAGGCAGTACCACATGACCACGTATCTGGTGAGTTGAGGGGTGGTCGTGGTCACTGCTCTATTTTGACGTCATTCGACGAATTAACAGTGAAATCATGCATTTTCAAGTGATGGTCACGTGGTCATGGTCACCATGGTCACGGTCATGGTCACGAGGACCACAGAAGCAGTGACAACGTGACCACGTATCTGGTGAGTTGAGGGGTGGTCGTGGTCACTGCTCTATTTTGACGTCATTCGACGAATTAACAGTGAAATCATGCATTTTCAAGTGAAGGTCACATGGTAACAGTGGTCATGGTCATGGTCATGGTCACCATGGTCAAGGTCATGGTCACGAGGACCAAGGAGGCAGTGACCACGTGAACACGTATCTGGTGAGTTGAGGGGTTGTCGTGGTCACTGCTCTATTTTGACGTCATTCGACGAATAAACAATGAAATCATGCATTTTCATGTGATGGTCACGTGGTCATGGTCATGGTCACCATGGTCACGACGACCACGGAGGCAGTGACCACGTGACCAAGTATCTGATAAGATGAGGGGTGGTCGTGTTCCCTACTCTATTTTGACGTCATTCGACGAATTAACAATGAAATCATGCATTTTCATTTGATGGTCAACGTGGTCATGGTCAACATGGTCACAACGACCACGGAGGCAGTGACCACGTGACCACGTATCAGATGAGATGAGGGGTGGTCGTGTTCCCTGCTCTATTTTGACGTCATTAGACGAATTAACAGTGAAATCATGCATTTTCATGTGATGGTCACGTGGTCATGGTCACCATGGTCACAATCATGGTCACGAGGACCACGGAAGCAGTGACCACGTGACCGCGTATCTGGTGAGTTGAGGGGTTGTCGTGGTCACTGCTCTATTTTGACGTCATTAGACGAATTAACAGTGAAATCATGCAATTTCATGTGATGGTAACTTGGTCACCATGGTCATGCTCAAGGTCACCATGGTCACGGTCATGGTCACGAGAAACACAGAGGCAGTGACCACGTATCTCGTGAGTTGAGGGTTAGTCGTGGTCACTGCTCTATTTTGACGTCATTAGACGAATTAACAGTGAAATCATGCATTTTCAAGTGATGATCACTTGGCAACCGTGGTAATGGTCATGGTCATGGTCACCATGGTCACGGTCATGGTCACGAGGACCACGGAGGCAGTGACCACGTGACAACGTATCTGGTGAGTTGAGGGGTGGTCGTGGTCACTACACTATTTTAACGTCATTAGACGAATTAACAGTGAAATCATGCATTTTTAAGTGATGATCACATGGTCACCGTGGTCATGGTCATGGTCACCATGGTCACGGTCATGGTCACGAGGACCACGGAGGCAGTGACCACGTGACCGCGTATCTGGTGAGTTGAGGGGTTGTCGTGGTCACTGCTCTATTTTGACGTCATTCGACGAATAAACAATGAAATCATGCATTTTCATTTGATGGTCACGTGGTCATGGTCGTGGTCACCATGGTCACGACGACCACGGAGGCAGTGATCACGTGACCACGTATTTGATAAGATGAGGGGTGGTCGTGTTCCCTGCTCTATTTTGACGTCATTCGACGAATTAACAATGAAATCATGCATTTTCAA
>ARYC01004825.1:0-16851 GCA_000711775.1 Oxytricha trifallax
CCAATAAGACCCCAACTATACCCTACAAATCAAAGCAATTATAAACCTCACTAAGGAGTTTTGGGGTTTTGAATCTAGTAGACTTCCTAGTTGTTGAAAATTTACCAAACCACTCAGGGAATTTAGCATAGGGTACAAATCCAAAACATAAATTGCCAATATCAACAGAGCTCATAATTCCTAAATAAGGTAACAGAGCCCAATCTTAATGCTGTCTAATTTGATTGTTTATTTAATCGCCTATTGATATGTAATCCACAACATCAGCAAGCCTCATTAAATCCTCAAGTTTACTTAACTGTCCAAAAGCAGTAAGATAGTTTTCTTGAATAAACATAGGCATCAAATCTGGATCTATGAAAAACAAGTTTACTTTATTTTTGAAACTCATTTGATAAAAATCATTTTTGTTTAGGAACTTCTATGAAGCAGTAAAAGCATTCAACATTAATTGCCAATCTTTCTGGACTTAATGTTACCTAAAACATATGAAATTAATGAATTTAAACTTACTTTGAGTTCATATAAATTTTAGTAATTTAATTTGATGTAGTCTTTTGCATTTAAATCATATTTATAACTTGCCAGATATCTTAACCACTCATGTCAAAGATTTGAGTATAAATTTCTTACCTATCAATTTTAAGGTTCTCTTTTTCAGCAATAAATTTTATTCTTTTTAACATATCTTCATTGGATGGTCTAAAAAATAGGTTAAAAAATAATATAATACTTTCTTAGCAAATTTTAGATCGTAACAATGGTTTAGTAAACTCACTAATTTTCTATGCTTGCTATCATTAGCGACACAGACTATTGGAATTAAAGTTTTCTTGATGATTTAAATGAGCGCTCCAAGTCCTCCACGATCGTTAGCACTAATACCATCTACTTCATCCATTAATATGAGAGTCTTCTCCTTTTTATTCTTGGACATTATATTGTACTATTGATATTTATTATTAGACTTGCAAGTCGTCATACTCTACAACAAGTTTTCGATACTTTTCTTGGACCTGTTTTCGCTTGCATTGAACTCCATTAAGTTATAGCCAAGTTCTTTGGCGATTATTCTTACAGATGAAGTTTTTCCTATACAAGGAGGTCCTGATATCAAGCAAGCTATAGCATTTATTCTCGGAAGATCTTAGTAAGCTGCTCTACTCCAATCTCCTTTGTGTTAAATGTCTTTCTATTGCCCTCTAATCACGAAATCTTCCCAGTCTACAAGCCATTCTCTGAAGTTAACTATCACTCTTGTTGCCAACGAGATCACTAAGACTCTAAGGTGCTTACTTATCAATCCATAGTTGAGTTCCAGTGGGTTTTTCTGAGGGTAACTTTGGTTTTTGCATGCTTTAAGCTATTGAAGAAGTTGACTACTTGTTTAATTAAGTTACAGCTGTAATTTTTAAGCCAGGTCCTGTAGTTTCATTAGGGTTTGGTTCAACTTCCATGACTTCTTCATCAAAGATTAATGGTATATTTAATGGTTTGATTGTTTACTGAGGTTTATCTTTGGGAGGTATAATCGAGTTTTACACTGGGATATGTGTTCTTGATTTACCCAAATTTAGTCTACTGTAAGGTAAACTATTATTAGTTAAAGGTGGAGAAGTAGTAGGGCTTAATTGTTAATTTATTGCATCATCTGTCAACAGCTGTGAAATATCTGTGATATTCATGAGTTCATCTGATTTATCTTCCTAACCAACAAAATTATCCTCGGCGTTTTCTGTTGTATCTTTCTTTTTTTCCTTCCAAGCAAGAAATCTGGATTTTGAAATCTGATTTGCAAAAAGCTTCAAACTCTTTTTCAGTCATTAATTTTTACTTTAATGCTAATCCCTTTTTGTACTTTTGACCATCTGTCACTTGCCTTCCATCATCTAGTAACTTCCTATAAATTACATAGTCACAAACTTTTGTAACTTGAGTTACCATTCGTCTATAAAAAATTTATTGATTATTAAACCATCAATATATGTAATAATATTTTTGTTTTATCAGTACTTACCCTCCATTTTTCTTTATAAACTCTTCGAGTTTATCCCTTGTAATATCCTCAAATACTTTAGTGACTTCGTATGAACCACCTCCAAGTGGTCCTCTCGCTTCATTCATAAATTCCTTATCATGATCATAAGTTTTCATTCTCTTTTCTCGCTTCTCCTCCTTGTCTTCATCATTTTTATATCTCTTCTTCTTGTAACCCTATATATACATAAAGCTTAAGATTTTTCAACAACTTTATAGTGAGAGAGTCTTAAAAAATTTATTTAACCGGACTTACATCTTCGTAATCATTTCTATTTCTGGCACAAGTAATATATTAAGTTCTACCGAAATTACTCGATATATTTTCATACTAATTTCTACTCCTGCTTCTGAAATTAGATAAATTAGATTCCTAGTTTTCCTCTTTTTCATGTAATTTTCTCTCGAAATAATAAGCTAAACTCTACCTTTCTAGTGGTTCGATGATAAATTGTTGCTATTATTGATTATTATAGTTCATTCTGTAATTTTAAGTCTTTTGAGAGTTTATATATGTTAAATATAAATTACAATAAATATAATCAAATATTTGATATAAATATTTACAACAAAAAAATTGAATAAACTTATCTCTTTTTTTTGAAGTTTTACTGCAAGTTTAATATTTAAATTATTAATAATTACCATTTTTTAACTAATAATATCCTTAAATATATTTTTTAAAATACTATTTCAAAGGATCATACTAAAAATCATAATATGCTTGTTATTAATATGTATAGTTATACATATTATTCCGATTAATTTTTTAATATATGCATATATAAGTAATATTAGGTGTAAATCTTTTTAATAATTATAGATATTTCATTTGAACATTGATAGAAGTCAATCAAATCAAATTAAATAAATAAATAAAATATGATTGTGACTAATTTACAATAAATAAGATTATGTTTATTTCATTTTAAATTGTCCTCTCTTTAATTTATAATCGAAGTAATATTTTGATGTATCAAATGTTTTTATATTGTAAAATACTTAATTCTTTTAGTCAAAACTATTCAAATAAAAAAGAAAAATAGAGAAATATCGATATAGAATAGCGTTAAAGGTGAAGGGAATTATAATAGAATAATATAGAACAATTAAATATTACTATTAGCACATTTAATTATTTACATTCATCATTGCGTGGTTTAATCATTCTCAAATTTTTACATCTATATTTATTTAATCGTTCATTCAAAACCCCAAAACCCTTTCAGTAGTTCTATTGAGTTTTTGATTGATAAAAGTAGACTATTAGTGCATACTTTATTAGGGTATTAATAGGGTTTATGTAGGGGTTTAATTTTTATATATTAGTAATTTAATGAGTATAATGCGAGGTTTGGGGTCAGTTTATGACAGTGAGTATATAGATTTATTGTTTAAGTTGCGTTATGGATGTGATGATTATAGTGATCAACTCTGACCTATTCTAAATTACGCATCTATTGCAAGACTGCTCCATAAATCTCCTGCTACTGTTAGGTCACACTGTCTATTAGCATTGAATTTAAAGAGATAGCATCTTAATTCTAAGCCTTAGAGACTCTAAAAATTTTAGCAGCATCATATTGATTATCTTATTAATGATAAGACTCTTAAATAATGGGCTCATTTCTCTCTGGCCAAGAGGGCTGTGATGTTTCATCGCCAATTTCTTGAGCGTCACATATCTGCATAATCCATAGCTAATATCTATAAAAAGAATGGTGTATCTTACAAGACAGTCAATCGCATTAAGAGAGTGATTGACTTTAATGTTCCATTTGATAAGACTAATTTAAATTATATATTCGATTAAATGCAGAGGTCTTAAGAGCATAATATAAATTCATACACGCTGATGAGGCAGTATTTACATTCAATACCTTTATATCAAGGTCTTGGTACAAGAGGTATAGTAATATAGAAGTTTATGACTAAAAAGTTAAGATATAAACTCATGCTATTCTTGGTGGAATAAGTGAAGATAGTGACCTCGAGACTTATGTTATCACCATCGTTCTATAAAGACTGAATAATATATTAAGTTCTTGCAATAACTCAGAGATAAGTACTCTGACTAAGAGATTATTCTATTCGTTGATAACTTGTCAGTTCTTAAAACTAAAGACTCAAGCAAGGGATATGAATGGCTAAACATAACACCTATATTTAATGTTCCTTACAGCCCTTAGTTCAATGGAATTGAATTATATTGGGGGTTATTGAAAGGTCATTATAAAAAAATTGCTGCTCTACCATAAGATGCATGATTTATAGATAGATACAGTTGATTTTATTAAGAGTGCTGCTAAAAGAGTCAGTGATGATAAAGCTAAAGTATGCGTAAGAGAAGGGAGATTTTGTGTATATAAATAAGTTTTAGATTTAAACGAATGAATAAGTTCACATATTAAATTTGCCCGTAAAGGGATTTGGCTTCTCTTTCTTTTCTTCCTCTTAAGGCTTGCTTGGGCCCATGTTTCTTCTCTTAATGCCAGCCCCTGCATCTATGTTCATCTCGTATGGCTTTAAGAAATCTTTGAAGAGTCTCTTACTCATGCTTTACTTAAGACTTCCTCTCTCTGTTTAATTTGCTGCGCTCTTTCATCAAGTAAATAGCAGAACCAGGTTTTCTATAAAGTTAGAAGACTAAGCTTACTTGAGATGAAGGATGCTTTTGAAGTTCCTACAGCCAGGTGTCACTTATTTAAATACCTTGCTTCTCTTTTTCTTCAGGAGAGATGCTGTATTGTTTCTTGTGAGTTTCTTAAATAACTTCGTTTAAGAACTCAGTTTTCAGAGTTACAAGAACACCAAAGAAGAAGTTTCTCTCTGGCAACTTATTAGAGACCTGAAGCTTTGATGGAAGGTAGAGAGCTACGTCCAGATCACTCATAACATCGTCATATAGGTTTGTCACTGAGATTTCAGGGTAGTAAGATATCTTTATCATCCTAATTTCATTAGACTTAAAAGCTTTTTTGTCTTCACTCAATAAGGCTTTTAAGAATGAGATTTTAGTTCCCTCTTAAGTTGGCAAGAACAATCCAACTATAATGGATTTATTAATTTACTTAAGAACTTACCTTGCTATACAAAATATCTATAAAGGTCCTCTTTACTTCGAAATTTTCCTATCAAATCTTGAGATTAAATTCTCTTCATTGCATCATTCATAGACTTCATCATGCTTGCTCTTTCTAGAAATGTTAATGAAATTTAAAATTATGGATTTGCATTCTAAGTTTATTAAAATCTTACTACTAAATAGGGAGGACCTACTGGAGGTCAACCTTGAAAAGATATGAGGAGAAGCATTGAAAAACTTGCTCCAAGTTTCACAGATTGATTTCCATTTTTATCAATCTATCTCCATTAAATTGCTCCTAATGATGTTTAATTATTTTAGGAGGTCCTCCAAATTAAGATCAAACTTTATTAGGAGTTAAATTTTAAGGTTAAAACTTAATTACGAGCAGATTAAATTAAAAAAGCTTAATAACTTTACCTCCAAATTAAGTTCAAACTTGATTTGGAGGACCTCCAAGAGAAACAAAACTTCATTAGGAGTAATTTAATTTACTAAAACGAATAAAATTCTCATAAAATATGTCAACTTACAGTCTTTAATGATTAATTAATTTTCTTTCCTCTCAGCAAAGAATCTACCAGAGTGTCTTATACTCTACTATAATAGTTTAACTCGGTAGATTTTATCATTATTATAATAAAATATATCAGAAAACTAAAATGAGAGCTAACCTATTAAGAAGAGCGGCATTACTTGGATCAAACCAATAAAAGTTATCATTCCAGAAACCAAGAAAAGTAGAGACCAGAGACGCTTGTACTCAGTGGGAGCCTACTTATGACAACTTTGACCAGTCTAGCTTTGAGATTTAAATATAAGTTAAGTAGGAGGTTATAAAAGAAGCTGTGCAAATTGAGGAGGAGGTTAAACAACACGCCATAGAGCATTAATAATAACCAGCCAAAGTTGACTATTAATGTCAAGAATGCAATAAAGTTTTCCCTTACACAACTTATAAGAGACACTTGAGAGATATACACAACGATATGCCAAGGTTATATCTCAAGCATTAAATGAAAAATGGAAAGTATGTCTGTAGGTTCTGTGAGAAGACATATTATCATACTAGAGACATCAAAGTGCACTTAAAGAAAAAGCACAATCAAAGTTTTGTCTTTATTCATGAACCTACAGGGAATAAATTCCTCTAAAAGAGAAGATCAAGAAAACCAGTGGAGTCTCCTAGAGTTGAAGTCTAGAAGTAAGTTAAAATGAAGAAAGCAGTCAAGAACTTTCCAGTCTCTGAGATCAATAAAATCATGGTTAAAATAGAGGCAATGATGATTCCTATATTAAAAATTATTGACTTAGATTCTTGCCTAGAAAGCTACCTCACTCTTGAAGATAAAATAGAGAAGAGAGTCATTACAGATGACTAATATGCTTACAAGATATATCCTTTCAATTACTTCCTTGCTGATGACAAGTTCCAAATGGAATTTGCTAATGAGTATTATGCTCTTTAAAAGGCAAAGTTAAATGAGTGCAGGCATATCATCTAGCTTGATGCTATTTTACTTGGTAAAGATCATGTAGCCTTCAGGCTTCCTTTACTTGAAATGACTTACAGAGAATTCTTATCTGACAATAGACGTCAAAGATAAATTAGCTAGAGCATAGCAGATAGTTGAGGGGATTGAAGAACTTCACAAGCTAGGTTATGTTCATAGAGACTTAAAGCCAGAGAACATCATGATGAACTTTCAGCCTCTTAGAGTTTATATTATTGACTTCAACAGAGCTCAAAGAGTGCAAGCCTCTGCATAACAAAATGTATACGGCACTCCTAGATATTTCCCAGAGATTGAGGATTAGAGAAATGGAGATACTTAATGGGATATCTTTCTCTAGCAGTAATATTAATAATAGAGAGCGACATACCGAGAAACGATTACTTTAGCTGTAGGGGTGAGAGAGATTCTAAGCAGAGAATCAAAAAATATCTCTATAAAAATAAAATAAATGGAGGTCTCAGAGAACTTGCATACTCAACTATTATCAAGCCAAGCTAGAGAATTAACAAACAATAGAAACGATCAAACATCAACTTAGAAAGATAAAATTCAGAGAACTGCCACATGACTCTAAGCTAATGAATGTGTGAAATATATTAAAAACTCGCTTGTTATACTCACTTAAATTACTAATATTTAAACATTAAAACCCTACACAAACCCTATTAAAACCTTAATAAAGTATGCACTAATAGTCTACTTTCATCGATCAAAAATTCAATCAAACTACTGAAAGGGTTTTGGGGTTTTGATTGTTTTAAAGTCAATAAAACTCTATATGTTAAAGTAAAGATTAAGGAGATATATTTATTTAAAAATTCTATAAGCTACCTACTTTATCTTTTAAAAATTGAAATAATATAATATAAATTTAAATTAATAAAATTGACAAAAGATGTTTTATAATTTTTAATTTATTCTCACTTATAAATAAAATTGATTATTGATTAATTAAGTAATGAGTCGAAATTAAATAAATAATTAAAAAATTTATCACTTTTTTTTAATATTCTCAGATTTTTTCTAGGTTTAACCTGAGCATACTGTTTCTTGGAGAGACTGGTGCTGACTTGAAGTATTCTGAATGGAATTTATTCAAATTAATTTGATTACTCTGTGAACCCCCTATACTTACCAAATTAAGGAGTAAGTTAAGAGAAGGTTCATCTTTTACTAGCTCTAATCTACTAATTTCTTGTTAATTTAAATTTTTCTAAATTTAATATAAATTTAAAATGAAATGAATATTAAGATTTATTTAATAATTAATATATCTGTCAATAGCTAGTTTTTTTATTTTTTTAAAAATAGAATAAGTATATTTTTTTTATTAAGTTAATTTAAAATTTTTAATATTAATTATTTGAGTTTTTAAAAAGTCAAAATTATTATCTTAAAATATTGATACCCAAGGAGCTGAACTTAATTTGAAATAGAAAAAATTATTATTATGATTAAAAATATATAACGATTTTAATTTATTATTATATACAATTGTAAAATGCAAAGAATTATTTTTAATTATTTTTATTCTTGTTCATTAATCTGATTTTTAATCCCTATGGTCATCATACTACTTAATTTTGAGAATTAGAAACTAGAATCACTTATTTATTCAAATCCACTTCTAATTGATCTAGGGCTATCATCTTAAGAGCTTCAAAAATAAATTATCAAATCGATACTTTTTTACAAAATAAAATTAATAAAAATTAGCTAGCGTTCATGGAATTTTCTAAATTTGTCTTGCTATCTCCTAAAAGGACCTATCCCCTATTAATTTTAATTTCAATCGTTTTTCTGAGATTATTGCAATAGCAGACTCCCTGTTAATCGTTACATTTCTTAAAGTACAATACTCCTTTTTAAAGGTATTCTGATGCTTTTTAACAAGTTTTTACCATTTATGTGTGATTCCTAACTTTCAAATTCTGGAAAATGTAACTCATGAAAAAGTTGAAAATTCCTAAACCTCTTATGCATTTCTCTTCCCTGAATCAAAACCCCAAAACCCCTTCATGATTTTCTATGTGTTTTGATTGATGTGGGTAATGTTGGGGATTTAGGTTTATTTTAGTTTGGCAGAATCACTTTGACTATAGTTTGGAAAATAAAAAGATGTTAATTAACATTTTTTTCTCTTCTTAAATTTCTTACAATTACAATTACATTTACATTAAATAATATTTTTTTTCAAAAAGATTAGTTTGTTCAAAAATTTTTATCAATTATGCTTTTTTCTTAAGTTTTCATTTATCTAATTAAATTTATTAAGTTAGATGAGATTTTATTAAATAAATTTTGAATTTAAGCACAAAAGCTTTTGCAGTTTTTATCAAGGAGGATTTTAAAATTAGATGCAATATGTTTAAATCTTTTTGCTTGTGTTCCTTTTTAACATATTTTTTAATTCAGTACAAAATGATTTGATAGCCTAGGTAAAATTCATATAATATATGCAAAAAATATATTATTTTAAGGTGTTTGATTGCACCAATCATGTCATGAATTATTTTTAAGAGTAAAATAAATGTAGATCAAATTTAAATATTTTATTTATAATTTCTATAAAAATTTAAGATATCTATCAATATGGGAATCTTAAAGGAGGTTAATCCTGTAAATAGAAATAGTGAAAATTTATAAAATTGAAAAGTTTCAGATAAGACCTCCATTTTCACTAATTAAATTTCATTAGAGCAGTAATTAAAATTAATTTAAATAGTACTGGTAATTATAAAATGGTACTAATTTAATAGTACCAAAACTTAATTAATACCTATTTTAAATTAATGAGGTTTTAATTGAGAAATTCCAAATTGGCTAAAATTTTAATGGAATCTTGTTTTAATTAATTAAAACTAAATTAGAGCCAACAAATTTAAGAATAAAGTCCCTTTTAATTAAAAGTTGATGTTTTCATATAATTTTACAATTTTTAAATAAATAAGTAAAGCAGGTAATTTAGTGTACTATCATTAAATTTTCTTAGTGAGATGATTAATACATAAAATTTATTTAGATTTAATAATGATAAAAAATAATATATTAAAAAACTTATACTTTGAAAATAAAAAATTACATTGAAAATAACAAATATAATAAAATTAATCAAAACCCTAATTCCTAATATTACTCTTATCAATCAAAACATTTTTAATAACTCATCAAGGGGTTTTGGGGTTTTGAATGTTTTGGCAATGCCTTCTAAATATACAGAAGCACTTTCTACTTTTCCTCGTGAGAGAAGTGAATAAACCATGAGTAGCTCAATGTTTGATTTGAAGATTGGGCCCATGTCGTCGATGTGATATTTAGTGTTTAGTTTTTGAAGTTCATGGGGGTCTGTATTGTTTAAAGTTTAAATTGACAGATAATAAAAAATTAATGCCCAACCTATTTATATTTAATTATAGAATTAGAATATTTATATTAGATAATGAAACAGTAGAGTTTAGCAATAGCCTAAAATCATGTTATGCTATAATTCTTCATCTGTCAACTAATGATCATTTTCGTCAGAATCTTAGTTATTTTCTTTTTAGGAACTCGAAGCTGCAGCTATAAATACTTAAAATTAATAAAGTAGCCTTAGGTGATAGTAATTGATTGTTTGATATCTAGGACTAGAGATTTCCCAACGTTTAATCCAAATTGATGTTATTTTAACTTTTTTGACTTTTCTACTGCTTCGTCTTTTAAAACAATCTCTGATGTCTAAGCATAATAATTTAATTTGCAACTGAAGTTTCATTTATCTGTATGTTTTCAGTGTCTATTGACTTCTCTTAGTTTTTAGACACTCCGTCTTCGTTAGACCAGGCTTTGATTTAATTGCTAAAAAATTTGGCTAATGCTTCTGAGGGCTTAACTTGGATCATTTTATCAAAAAGCTTAAATTTACTAAGTGTCTTTTTATATTTTGCCTTTTCTTGATCTGTTAAGTTTAAAAAGATTTAATTAAATTCAAAAGCTAGAAAGTATATGCTGAAAAATATCAAATTTAGAAATGAATTTTTCAAATTTCAGATATGTATACCTAAACTTATAAATTCAGAATTTCTAATACTTTTTAGAGTAAATTAGCTTTTTCTAATATAAGATTAAGCCAATTTATTTACCTTTGTTAAATATTAAGCAAAACTCAAGTAGATCAAATTTGATATTAAATTTTAATAAATCCTTCATTATTTTTAAAATATAAGTTATTTTTAATTATTTTAATAATAATCTGTAACTTTATCACTCATTTTCTTTAATTCATGACCAATGTATTAACTTAACACTGAGTTTATACCTGCATTTGAGGTTCCTAAGGTTGTCTGAATCTTCTACTCTTCATTTTCGTCAACCTTTAAATTTCCTCTACTATTTGATAAATTTTACTCAAATGCTTTCTTTATCTACTAGGTAACTTAATTTTTATCGTCAGTGACATTTGACATGTAATCATTATATGATAAAAATTGTTACAATCTCCAAAAATAAATAAATACTTCAATTTATACACGCTATTTTATAAGTAATTTATTTAAATATATTAAAATAGCACGTATCTCAAAATCAATGAAACTCTGAGATACGTGCCAAATATATTGAATTATTTGGCATATTTAAGTTATGTTTATAAAAAATAAATTATGTTTTAAAATTATCAAAGTTCATATTTATAACTAAGGGGGGAAGTTTCATTCCCCAAAACAGTTTCCCGTCCCTTACAGAAGTTTCCTGCCCCAACATTTAATTTTGTAATTGTTTGTCTATAAAAATTATTAAAACTAATAAATTTTAATTTCAATTGCATTTATCATTTACTAAACTACTTTTAGTGATTTATTATTTTCAAAGTCTTTTATTATTTTGTATAAAATACATTAAAAACAATGCAAAAATACTTGTTTTTAATAATAATTATTATGATTTTCATAAAAGTTTTAATTAATTATCAAGGTAGAAATGATATTTTATATTAGATTATAAATAATTAAATCATTATTTATGTTTAAGATTTTGTATATAATTACATATATTTTTATTTATGGACAAGAAATTTCCGAAGGGGGCAGGGAACTTCCCCCTCTAACTAATAAGTATTTTATAATTATACCAACTATTTAACTATATAAACTACAGCATTTAAAAATTCTTAATATAAACAATTATTTAATTTGCTTATTAGGTATAATTATTAATATTTAAATATGAACTTTGATAATTTTAAAATATAATTTCATTTTTATAAACTTAAACTTAAATAAGCTAAATAATTCAATTTATTTGGCACGTATCTCAGAGTTTCATTGATTTTGAGATACGTGCCATTTTAATATATTTAAATAAATTAGTAATAAAATAGCGTGTATAAACTGTAGACTATTTATTTATTTATGAAAATTGTAATATTTTTTATCAATTGCTTGAGTAGCTTCTCAATAAAATGAAAAAAAATATAAGAAGAATTTCTCATAGGTATTAAACTATTGGGATCTGGCAGTAATTCTTCTTCATCAATTAATGGAAAACTATGTTTTTGCTGCAAAGAGAGCTTTTTCAATATACTGCTATAGATAAAATCATCCAAATTTCCAATAGAAACTCTAGGTACCATTTATCTCAAATTTTCTTGGTGTTAATTTTCAGTTTTTTACTCAGTTATTTCATTTTTATTAGCAAATGCATTTTTATGGAAATTTTAGTTAACTGATAGATTATTTGGACTAGATATAAATTAAAAATTTAATAATTAATTTACTAGTGATACTCTACCCGTTAAGAGATCCTGATTAAAGTATATATTAAAATTTTTCTTCATCACTAAGCTCGTCTGAAGAATCTGATGAATTATAATTTGATGTAATTTATGATTTCATGCCCTTCAAAGAACTCATGTTACTCTATATTTTTTTCAAATTCAATTTTTCTTAGTCTTTTTAGTTGTAACCTACTTTCAACTCTTCTATTTATTCGATCCAAAGAGTATCATAATCATTTTATTATTTGTTCAGTTCTAGATTACCTTACCACCCCTCCCCAACTTCACAGCCGATTAAGTCTATATCTTCTATTCCTAAATATCCTATTTCATATCAAATTATGTATATGCAGGATCTAAATCGATTTACTTAGACATCATTAGATAATGGATCTATATATTATATTAATTTTCATATTTTTTTATCAAAAATTGTTATTTCCATGCAGTGCTTTGTATGAAATAATTAAAATGTTTCAATAAGTTTCAAGAAATTAGTTCAATCTTGTTGATAAATTTAATCTTTTTCCTATAAAATTAAATAAACAAAACTTTCTTATCTAATATTTTTGGACAATTATTCACAAATTTTATTTTAAAAAATTAAGACCCCTTAATCAACGTAATATATAATATTAGTTTAATTAATTTTATCAGTTTTTTATTTGATGCAATTTTTTTAAAAAAAATAAATTAAAAAATAACTATCATTCAAAATAAATACTTAGAAAATTAATCAGATTAATTTTTTAAAAACAAATTAGATTGAAAAAAGTTAATTTATAAGAATAAAATTTGTTTATTTCACAAAATTATTTAGAAGTATATTTCTAATGCGATTTTAGATTACGCTTTTTCAATTTAATTTAATAAGAAGTAGAGTAAATCTGTATATTAGGTTGAATAAATTTGTAAGACTTGTTGAGACATAAAAACTTTCACATATAAGGCACAACATGAAATAAAAAAGAATTTAAAACTATGAAAATTTATTTTTATAATGGGTCTATGATGTCGAGATGTCAAGAATAGATATTTATTAAAATTTGATATAAAATGGATTATTTAGGGGCAAATTAGGGGGTGAGGGGGTCTTGGTCGAGGATTGGAAGGGGATCTCGTACTGAAGAATTATTCTTTAATGCTTTTTTGAGAAACAAACTTCTAGAGAACCTTGTCAACTGCTATGTTCAAGTAAGTTATATCTGAGTGACTTACACTATTCATAAGTTTTCTTTTAGAACGCTTTGATTTTTTATTTTCAAATTTACTTTTAACTTCTAAAGTCAATTGCTTCATAAACTGATTAGATATTATAATTTTTTCATGGGAATTGTAAATAAATACCTTTAAAAATACTTGTAAATTATTAATGATATCTCGTTATTAGCAACTAGAACTTAAAGTTTTCCAGTCAACTATTAACTATTCTTTTTCAATTAGTCATCTTGGGGAAAGCAGATTGACAGTACAATTAATATATTGACTCTATATTTAATAGTTTATTTTGTAAATAAGTCATGCAAGCTAAAATATTTTATAGGGCTTAATTTTTATAGAAGAAATCGCTTTGACAAACTGGAAAAAATAATAAACCGAAATATGTTTGTAATCACATAAATTTTAAAGATTCAATAGAAATATAATCTATTTATCATTCCCAAAATATTTTTCTCATAGTAGTTAAATTCCTGGATGAGACTTTGAAGATCTTTCTCATCATCACTTACTTCCTACTTCATCATGTTAATAATTTCAATGTAGAAACTTGCAAGTCTTATGTTATATTTAATTTTCATATCTTTTTGCTCATATAACTGCTGCTCTATGAATTTAGCAACGAAATTCTAAACATTGTAGCATTATGATTAATTATCCACTTCCAGTATAAATAACTAAATAAAATTAAAAGCAAACTTCTAATAAAATGCTATGTTTATAATATATTTTTTAAATTCATTAAATATTTATATAGAAATAAGAAATAAACTTATTATAAAGATGTATCTAATAGAAACTATATAGCCTAATCAATATCCGTTTTTCCTTTAAAAATTATTGATATGTCTGAAAACGAGAGACCCTGTGGTGTTTGGCCAATATCGTAGAATATTATTTAAATTAAGATAAAAATGTATAGAATTTTATTTCTAAAATCTAAATTAAATGTGAAAATATAATTAAAAAGAACAAAGAAATTAAATAATAGGATGGCCCCTTTTATCTGTAATATTTTTAATTTCAATAACAAATATCATAATGCTAATAAATACCTGTTTGTTATATATTTCATTAATAATGAAAAGTAGCTCAGTACTATAATCATATTGCTAGTTGGCAACCTGAATCGAATGAATGATATTAATAAGCAAAGCATCATCCTTCTCTTCTAAGAATTTGCTGTTTAGTATTTTCTCATAAAGTTAAGCGATATTCAAGTAATGTAATTAAGAGGCAGCGAGACAAAGTGATAAAGGTTCTGTTAAAATGTGAAACATGGGGTGTTTCTCGAAGTAAGCCAGTACGCATTTCTCAATGTCATTGTTGTGAGTTCCTTTTTTGCATCTATCCTCACAAAATCTTAACTTCATTGAAATACACATTAATTACTTAATTAAATAAGTTATAATAACATGTAAAATAAGAGTAGTTTTTAGCATTAGTAGATACTATAAGTTCATCAAAAAAAAGAAGTCATTTGGACATTGAAAATTAAAAATATATAACAAAATTAGAAAAATAAAGATAAAATACAAGGAAATTAATAAATAACATAAATCAATAACAAAAATTGATTGATAATATTGATAAAACTCAAAAATAAGAATCAAACTTCTGATTTTTCATAAAGTTTTACTTCTTTAAATTTTTTAGAACTCTACTCTTAATCACAAAATTAAAATTATATTAAAAACCCCAAACCCCTGAAGTTGTTTGATTAAGTTTTTGATTGATAAAAATTGACTATTAACGCATGCTTTATTAGGGTTTTAATAGGGTTTATGTAGGGTTTAATTTTTATATATTAGTAATTTAAGCGAGTATATGCGAGGTTTGGGATCAGTTTATGACATTGAGTATATAGATTTATTGTTTAAGTTGCGAAATGGATGTGATGATTATAGTGATCAACTCAGACCTACTTCTAAATTACACATCTATTGCAAGACGGCTCCATAAATCTCTGCTACTGTTGGGTCTCACTGTCTATTTGCATTGAATTTAAAGAAATATCAACTTAATTCTAAGCCTAAGAGACCCTAAAATTTTTAGCAGCATCATATTGATTATCTTATTAATGATAAGACTCTTAAATACTTTGCTCATTTCTCTCTGGCCGAGAGGGCTTTGATGTTTCATCGCCAATTTCCTGAGCTCTACATCTCTGCATAATCTATAGCAAACATATTTAAAAAGAACGGAATATCTTACAAGACTGTCAATCGCATTAAGAGAGTGATTGACTTTAATGTTCCATTTTATAAGACTAATGAAAATTATATATTCGATTAAATGCAGAGGTCTTAAGAGCATAATCTAAAGTTCATACACGCTGATGAGGCAGTATTTACATTTAATACCTTTAAATCAAGATCTTAGTACAAGAGGTATAGTAATATAGAAGTTTGTGACTGAAAAGTTAAGGTGTAAACTCATGCTATTCATGGTGGAATCAGTGAAGATAGTGGGCTAGAGACTTATGTTATTCACCCTCGTTCTATAAAGACCGAATAATATATTAAATTTTTGCAATAACTCAGAGATAAGTACTCTGACTAAGAGATTATTCTATTCGTTGATAACTTGTCAGTTCTTAAAACTAAAGACTCAAGAAAGGAATATGAAAGGCTAAACATAACACCTGTATTTAATGTTCCTTACAGCCCTTAGTTCAATGGAATTGAATTATATTGGGGGTTATAAAAAGGTCATTATAAGAAATTGCTTCTCTACCATCTGATTCATGATTTAAAGATAGATACAGTCGATTTTATAAAGAGTGCTGCTAAGAGAGTCAGCGATGAGAAAGCTAAAGTGTGCGCAAGAGAAGGGAGATTTTGTGTTTATAAATAAGTATTAGATTTCAACGAATGAATAAGTTTACATATTAAATTAGCCCGTAAAAGGATTTGGCTTCTCTTTCTTTTCTTCCTCTTAAGGCTAGCTTGGGCCCATGTTACTTCTCTTAGTGCCATTTCCTGCATCTATGATCATCTCGTATGGTTTTAAGAAGTCTTTAAAGAGTCTTTTACTCAATTCATTCTTTACTTAAGACTTTCTATCTCTGTTTAATTTGGTGCGCTCTTTCATCAAGTAAATAGCAGGACCAGATTTTTCTATAAAGTTAGAAGACTAAGCTTACTTGAGATGAAAGGATGCTTTTGAAGTTCCTACAGCCAGGTGTCACTTATTTAAATACCTTGCTTCTCTTTTTCTTCAGGAGAGATGCTGTATCGTTT
>ARYC01004826.1:0-22733 GCA_000711775.1 Oxytricha trifallax
TCTTCTTAATTCATTGCATATTTCATCTTGCTTAATATGTTTAACAGCCAAACTTATTGATTATTTCTCATGTTTTGTTCCAAAGTTTGACATACTTTCCATATCGCACTCTAAGATAATTGCAGTTGCTGCCCAAACATCCCATTATACAGAGCCATTTGTCCATTTCTCTCTTATAGGGAAGTATCCTGGAGTTCCTAAAACCTTAGCTAAAGTCACTATCTCTTGTCTTATTGCTCTGTTGAAATCTATGACTACTACTTCTAAAGAGCAGAGATTCAGCATTACATTTTCTGGCTTCAAATCTCTATGAACATACCCTAGATCATGGAGCTCCTTCATACCCTTAGTCATATCTGTGAGTATCTCATTCAAATCATCAGGATATCTATTATGGTAGAGATACTCTCTTAGAGTCATTTCAAACTTCTTAAGTCTCAAAGCTATAAAACCATGACCAAGTATAACTCCGTCGAGCTTAGCTAAGTTCTTGCATTATCTTTTCTAAGTCTCTCTC
Source organism: Oxytricha trifallax (assembly GCA_000711775.1). Taxonomy (NCBI): domain Eukaryota; phylum Ciliophora; class Spirotrichea; order Sporadotrichida; family Oxytrichidae; genus Oxytricha; species Oxytricha trifallax. The sequence goes on from ARYC01004826.1 coordinate 518, forward strand.
AGTACTATGTATTCATTTGCAAACTCATTTTAATATTGCTCGTTCTTAATGAGATACTTGAATGGATATACCTTGTAAGCGAATCCATCAACAACTATAAGTTTTACCTTGTTAGGTACGTCAATATTCAAAATAGTTTTCAATACAGCTGCTTATGTCGACTGCATTTAATGCAGGTATATACATTGCTCTCTCTTATAAGCATGCAATATACATACCATTTTCTGGTTGGTTCATTGACTCAAACCGATTCTATCTCTTAAGTCTCTCCTATGTTCTATTTGTGAATCAAGAGAGTTATTTTTTCTTTTAGCAGGTACAAGCTTTTAAGTTTCCTCATCTTTAATCAGGAATTCGCTTAAATGATGATTTTGCATATGTCTCTTTACTTTAGCTGAGTGAGTATAAGACTTCATGCAGGTAGTGCATTAATATCTACCATCTACTTTATCATGCCTGAAGTAGATCTTAGCTCTACCAGAGTGTACCTCTTTGATGTGTCTCTTCAAGCTATGACTCAGTTGAGAAGAAATTTTAGCAGTCTTCACATTAAAACGTTTTAATTTTTTCTATTGGTTGCTGTTCCTTATCTTCCTCAACCAATTCAACTTATGTTTAAACTCCCATCTCAGCACTCTACTTCTTGTTTTAAACTTAAATTTTAAAGACCTCAGCTTCAAACTCTAGAGCTCTTAGCTCTACCTCCTTTTCAATATAAATTACTTCTGGTTTCTTGGAGGAGCCAAAGTTGAGCAATGATTAGCCTGTTCCAAGAGAAACTGCCTTACGATTCAAGTTAGCCGCCATGTTTAAATTCAAATTTAAATTTGTATTATTAATAAGTAAAAACCTCACTGGTTATACTAACTTTGTATAGGAGCTAGCACTGCATCAACAATGGTTGATTCTTAGGTGTTAGACATCATATTTGTACTTAGTTTATAACTATAAATTTTCTAATTTTATGCTTAATATTTTTAATTTTGGTACCATAGATAATATTCAGGTTGGTACTGGTACCAATTAGGTTTTGAACCATTTTGGAACTTTTCCATCATTAAAACCTCATTAGTTTAAAAGTAGGTACTAATTAAGTTTTGGTACTATTAAATTGGTTCCAATTAATATTAAACCGAATTAGTACCAGTACTAATTAAATTTAAACAAATTTAGTACTAATTTAATGGAAATAAATTGATTAAAATGGAGCTCCATCTCTGAAGTTTGTTACAGCTTCTGCCAGCTTTCTCCACGTATCCTTACCAGTTGACCTCCTATAAGATGCCCATATTTAATACTAAGATTTTTAACAGTAGGATCCAGAACTCTATATATTAAAATTTGAAATTCAATAACAAGAGAGGGAACAAGTATGGAATCTATAAGTACTGCAATGAAGAGGGTTGAAGCTTAAGAAATGATCTCAAGATTTAGAAGCAAGGAAGATCTCGATCGATACCTCACTTAGCATGGTAAGCATGTGACATATACTTAATCATATGCTATAGTGGGTTTATTCCTTCAACGATGGAAGGTACCAAAATTTCATTCTTAAAAGCTATACTCTACGATGAGAAGAAAGCCTTCAAAAACAGTGAAATAAAGCTGATAGATTTACCAAACTACCCAGAGATTTCAGTTACTAATCTCTACGAGGATGCGATGAAAGATGAATAGTTGGAAGTTTATCTTCCTACCAAGAAACAACTCTCTAACAAGCTTCCAGAAAGGAGTTTCTTCTTTGGAGTACTTGGTACTTTAAGAGAGAGTTATCTCAGAGAGATCATTGAAGAAGCTCACAAAAAACGCTACTCTAATTCTCCTGAAGATTAAAAGAAGCAAGGCATACTAATAAGCGAGACCTGGCTCGCTGAGCTTAAGAAGCATCCATTCCTCCCTCGTAAGCTTTGATTCATAACTTTGTAGGGAAACCTGGAACTGGTATATTCTAATGAAAGAGCATGCGAAGGTTCACAGAGAGAGAAAGTCATAGACTATTTATGAAGTGAGCAAAAGACTTTATAAAGATGTCTAAAAGCTAGAAGAAATGAACATAGATGCAGGAGCTGGCACAAAGAGAAGAAATATGGGTCCAAGCAAGCCTTAAGAAGAGGAGAAGAAAGAGAAGCCAAACCCCTTTATGGGCCAATTTAATATGTGAATATATTCATTCGTTTAAATCTAAAACTTATTTATAAACATTCATTCTTCCTTCTCTCGCACAAACTGTTGTCTTATCTACGCTTACTCTCTTACAGCTGCTTTGAATCAAGTCTACTGTATCGATAGGCAAGTCATGCATAAGATGATACAGCAGCAGCTTCTTGTAGTGAGTCTTGATTTAACTCCAGTAGAATTCTATTCCATTAAATTAAGGACTATAAGGAACGTTATAAACAGGAGTTATGTTTAGGTCTTCATAAGCTTTCTTAGACTCCTTAGTCTTATGAACTGAAAGGTTATCAACAAACAGGATGATCTCTTGGTTGCTATACTTCTCTCTGAGCTTATGTAGGAACTCTATATACTACTCTCGCTTAATAGAGCGAGGGTGAATAACATAACTCTCTAAGCCTGAATCTTCACTTATACCAGCTAAAATTGCATGGGTTACAACCTTTACTTTCTAATCGTAGACTTCTATATTATCATACTTCTTATACCAAGACTTATTAATAAAGGTGTTGAATGTAAATACTGCTTCATCAGCGTGTATGAACTTGATGTTATTAGTAATAGCTCTCTGCATTTAATCATATATATAGTTTAAATTATTACTATAAAATGGCACTGTAAAATCAATCACTCTCTTCACTCTGTTGACAGTCTTGAAAGTAATACCATTTCTTCTATAAATGTTGGCTATAGTCTAAGGAGAGATGCGCATATCAGGAAACTTGCGATGAACATTACAGCTCGCTAGTCTAGAGGAAAGTGTGCCCAATACTTTAAAGTCTTAGAGTCACAGAGGTGGTCAATATGGTGCTGTGAGAACTTTTATTTTCTAGCAGGATGCTTTCAAGTACCAGAATTAAAATGCTAAACAGCTAACATGCAGTGATATCTAACAGTAGAGGCACTCTTGTGTAAGAGCCTTGCAATAGCTGCATAATTCAATACTGGTTTGACTTAATCTATATTAATACTCGTACCATACCTAAGCTGAAGCAGTAAATCTAAATATTTATCATCATAAATAGACCCTAAATTTCGCTGATTTCTATTTCTCATATTGCAATTTGACCTAGTTTCTCTACTAACCCCAATAAGACCCCAACTATACCCTACAAATCAAAGCACTTATAAACCTCACTAAGGGGTTTTGGGGTTTTGATTATTGAATATAGAATAAAATAAAAATATGATGTGGAAAATCAGAAAGTTCATTAACCAAGATAAAACAGCAAGATTTCCCAAATATAGAAGAAAAAGGATGATTACACAAGTGAAATGAAGGTCATTTTGGAAAAGCAAATTAAATTTAGTGGAAAATCGTATTGAATGAAAGGAGGAACAAAATTCCTGATTTGCTTATTATATATTAAATAATTGCTCAAACATATATTAGGTTTTAGTAATTCACTAAATACACTTAAATGTTTTTTATACTTAATTGAAAGATAAGACTTTAATAATAAAAGTCTTCAGTCTAATTGACTATTATTATTAAGCATTTAATTAAAAATCTTAAAATTACAGACAAAGAAAAAATATTAAATAAGAAAGTTAATTGCTAGGTGAGGTACCAATTTCACCTATGACTTTCAAATAGAGCTTTCTGCTAAACTCAGGCCTAATGAGGATAGGTATGGGGCTGTTTGGAGCAACACATTAGGAACCAGTAGGGGAGGTTCAATCTGCAAGTTATTCACTCATTGAGTGGGCTTGAGTCTTAGGATTTCCCTGCATTAGTTAAGCTACCTGGCTTTAGTTCAGTTTCCTAGGTAGCAGTGAGCAGGATGTAAATGGTGCTCAGCCTTCAAAAACGAGAAGATGAGAATCATAAAAGTTGACGATAAGTTATCTTTTCTACCACGGGCAGGGTTCTTAAGCTAACACAGCGAAAGGATACGGACTACATACCCAGCAGCGATGGGACTGGTAAGAGTTTTTCACCACACCTACTATCTTTGTGAAGTACTCAAGCTCTGTTTAGTTGAATAGGGATGGAGCAAAGACAGTAGTGTAGATTTTTTTCGGAAATTTTGAACCTCATTACTGCTACGTCACTGATTATATAAAAACCATGAGGTTTGCAAAATTAATTTAATTTATAATATGATAAAATATATATATATATATATTAAATATATATCTCGGCATTCTTTAAACTTTAAATTAAATTTTATATTTAACTTTCATAATTAATTTGTATTTTTAACCGTCGGCAATTTTCAAAAATTGCCGACGGTTACTGCAGTTTAATAATTTGTTGTAAATTATTTATGTTTTAATAAATTAATTTTGATCTTTTATAAATAAGTAAACTTTAAGTTCAGGAATCAAATTTCCTTATAGATAACAGAAGACTTTTAAGACCTATAATAATCTATATAGAAAAGTTAAAGTTTTAGAAAATTAATTGATAATAATAATTTTACGAATAATTATTTTATTTCTTTATTTTTATGTGAGATTTATAATTCTTTGCAGATTAATATAAATCTCCAAGGATTAATGATATTCGTAATGATTTTTAAATCCTGAACTTGTATCAAAATAAGTTTGAAATGTTAACTTTTTAATTATCAGAAAATAACTTCTTAAGCTTAATACGTAATTTAGCATCAACCGTCGGCACTTTTTAAAAAGTGCCGACGGTTGATTAAATATATAATAGAAGTTTAATTATATTTTGATTAGATGATAAATCTTAGATATTTATTGCTTGAACGAAAGCTTATATTATTTATAATAAATATTAATCAAACTTTGTCAATTGTAATGTATATAATTAATTGCCACGTCAACTCACTCAGATACGTCTATGTCACAACTAAAATTCATGGTTTGATTTTATTATTAAACAGGGATATGTTAAATTTTAATTTGATTTTAATCATTAACTAACCGACGAAGCAACCCCTTTCTATATTTTATTTCTAATAAAATGAGCATTAAAAATGCGCTAATCATTTATTATATTAACTTACAATAATAGCTATCTCACATCAAAGGATTCATAAGCGGGAAGAGCAACAATAATTGTTAATGGACATGCCTCAAATTCGTGCAAAATTTACTATTGGAATTCTTTTGATCATCAACCTCTTACTATTCTTTTAATTATTCTAATTCCTTCTCTTCGCTCCCTTAGTATTATAATCTTTATTTTATTCTAGATATATATATTAACATATATGAAAAAATTGTTGTAAATAATCTTTGTTTTGGTAACCTAATTAATTAACTTTCATATAAACTTAATGAAATTCATGAATTTTTATATTGAATTTAAAGGGTAAGTGATTAGTTAAACTGAATTTTCCCTAATAAAGCTTACTTATTAGGCAAGATATTTTATATATAATTTGATTGTCACTTTAAACTGGTTTTACACTTTGTTGAAGAATTATAAAGAGTCTTGACTTATTTATTTGCTTTAATTTCTACTATGAAAACCATTATTATTCAATATCTTATATAAACGATTTTTACCTGCTTTTTGTTGTCTGTTTGATCTTTGTTTGTAGTTGTTGACTTTGAGTTTCGTTTCTTGGATAGCCATTGATGGATAAATTTATTTTGTTATAAATGTAATCTAATTGCTGACCCTGAATTTGAGTATAATGACTAATTTATATAATATTCAAATAAAAGTATAATTTTTCTATAAGAGGATTGATATAATTTAATTAGAAAATAATTAATTATTAAATATACTATATAATTTAGTGGCTTGTATTGTAATAAAAAAAACACTAATTAAATGTCTTTAGATATGATTTACATATCTTTAATAATAAATAAGCAACAAATTCTTAATAACTCAAATAATAATCTTAATAATCATTTTATAAAATTAGTATTATTACAAATTACTAATGAAAGCACTATTAATTTCACATTCTCTGAGAATAAATTAACGCATTCAGTGTTTTGAGACTATGCCACCAGTCTAGCAATCGCTATTTGAATGCTGAGAAGCAGAACTCCAACTAAAATCAGTGCAAGAATGGGAAATTGAGTTGAAAATGACATTTTTACTTACACTAATACTTGAGAAATTATCACAAATTTCTGAATAATTATAGGAAGGCCTTTTGGCTTTCCCCAAAAGTCATGCGATTGTGCTTAGCAATATTTACAATGTTTAAGTTCCTTTGAGATGCTTTAATTCTAGGGTATCATATTTCAGAATGTCTTTATTGGCATAGGTATTTAATGAGTATGATAAAAGCAGCTTCTTTATTACTAAAATCAGATGGTAAAAGAAAATTTTTACAAGAATAATATAATTGTGACATCAGGTCTCCATACTTATATCTTAAAGCATCAGACGACTGCAACAAGAGCATAATAATAATAATCTGAAGGGTAACAATTGAGGGCATCATTGGCGTATAAAGTACAAAAGTAATTGTGGTTTAGAATGGGAAACTTGGGAGCAGCTCTTAAAACTGTAATGAATCGACATAAGAATACCACATATATTGAATTATTTGAAGTCACTAGGTAATGGAAGTCTACTCATGCTAACAAGAAATCTCCAAGTCTCTTCCATTTCAACTGAGTAGTTATCAAATTTCAATTAGATTAAATGGTATTAGCTACAAAGGAAATGGAGTTCTTTTAGAAATAAACATAATACTTGAATCAATATCAAGAATTGTGCTAATTAGCTAGAAGAAATACAATAAAGTGGTACTGCAATTTAAAGTAGATTCAATTACTTCACTACTAAGAAGCTCTCGAGGCTAAAGCCTCTACATTCCTTCATTCTCTTCTGTAGACTCCAGTGGTGATTATTTGATCAATCTATACATATTTACTTATAACCTATTTTTTATTAGTTATTGTTTATATATTAAAAACTATCCTTATTAACTTAAAGATTATTAATATCAAAATCTTTTCTATTAATATATTTAAATTGCTCATTTTTTACAGTCTAAAATTGGTTAGCCCCTGAGAAAATGGTTAATAAACCTAAATTTAAGTGTAAATTGTTTATAGATTGGATAAATTTCTATGCATTATTACCTTTTTATGACACAAATGAAGCCTTTTAAAGATAGTGGCTCCAAGTTTTGTGTAACAAACAGTAATTACTGGACAGATAAACACAGTTATCTGTCCCATCTCAAAAGTTATTCGTGAGGAAAAATTTTTTTATTAAAAATCTTATAGAATAGCATATATTTAGTATCCGTTTGCAACCCTAAATTATAAGATGCCAGGCAGTTATATTTAAAAATCGACGAAAAAATGGGAGAGTAACAGAAATGAGATAAAATGATTTGATAATGATAAAGAAAATGCTGTTTTTGTCTGGAAGATACTCTATATTAACAAATGCAGACACAGATATTTTACTAGTACATCCAGAGTTAGAAGTGGCTTTTCAAATAAAGGTATCCAAGTTTATTGTGATGAGGTAAAAAATATCCCTAACCATAGAAATTGGTGCTTGGCATGAATTCTTACTTAAAACACAATAAATAAATACAACAAGTTAACTAAGCTTCAATACTCTAACATCATATTAATCTTTAAATACGGATTCTTTACTCTTTTGGATGTGAATGAGGGTATATGGGAAGCAGAAGTTTAAGTAAGGAACCTATGAGATTAACGTGTATTTAAAGAATTTAAGCAAATAAAATTTTGTACCAAAATCAATAATTACAAAAGGTAAAAAAGTAAATCAAATGACAAAAATTATTAAGTTAAACTTTTCATTTTTGTAGACTACATTTTAAATTAAAACTATTTGCAAGTGTATTTATTTTACTAGCACTCTGTTTTTTACATTCTTTTATATTACCAGAGGATATGTTAATATTTAAAAAAATTAAATATATACTTTAATAATTTATTTAAAAAACTAATAAAATAAATGAACTAATTCTATTGCTTTGACTTAACTTAACTTGTAAAATTAAATAAAATTACTTTAACATTAAATTATTTTTATACATAATTCTTTATTTGAATGATACACATTTTATTCATTTTTTATTTATTATTTATTGCCTTATTAAATTCATTAATTTTAATGATTCGAACGAAGCATTAATCATAATTCTTTAATATATTATTAGAATTACTTTGATTTTTATTTAGTTCATAATTTATTAAATATATATATTTCAAGTTTATTTTCAATAATCTTTTCACTAATATATATGTTTATATCAACTCAATCATGACAAGTAGTCTGAAAACTTAACCTACATCAGGATTCTTAATTTCACCTAAACTTTTCAGTATAGTATGCTGATCAAAACCTTTGCTTCCTTAATCTAGCCACTTTGGCTAAACTAAAGTTCTTGTTGATCTACCCATCGGAAACTACTGACCAGAAACTCAAACCTTTCTTGTCTAAGCATACTTATCGCTCTGTAAAGTGTTCTGTTATAGGTTAATTTTTAGGATTACTTGTCATGAATAACTCATTTATCACTATCCTTAATTACTTAATCACTTGCAAACAAAATTTAAGTAATTTCTCTTATTTCTTTCATGTGAGCATTTGTCCATACTTTTAAATGATTATTCTCCCTCGCTCCTAATCTTTAGAAAGTTTCTATTGAGTGCTCATACACAGTGATAGGCAATTAATTAATTCACTTCAAAGATTATAAATCTTATTAATATTTTGTTATTAAATAGCAAATCAAACATTCTGCGGCTGTACTTATTAATAAAGATTTTAAATATATCTCTTAATTATTGGTTATATTATTATGATTAAATATGAGAGAAGTATGTGTTAATGTAGAAATTTCAATGATTTCTTCTTCCTAGTCAGGCTTATTTGAGGAATTTTTTACTACATTTAGCCATTCAGATGAGGTTGATGGGGATAGCTAATTTCTATTGCTTGAAATCTAATCAATGTTTTCATAGTAAGCGTAAATATAAAAAAAATCTTTAATAACACAGTATCAATTTTAAGTATTAATGTATCAATTATGTAAGATTCACAGACTTTTAGCTAGTGAAAGTTTTTCTTGGAGGAGCCTTGAGTTTTCTTCACCTTCAATGTCTTCAGCTGTTTCAACGTAGATTCTGAAAATTCTATTTGAATTAGCCTATATCTATTTGAGTTCAGAATATTGATCTATAAAGCTTTTTAACTTATTTTCGTGCACAAATACTGGCTCAAGATGACTTTATGGCACTCCATAATTCTAGATAGAAATCTAAAATGATATTTTGCTTTCTGATTTCATGGTGAAACACAAGGACTAGTTTCTCAAGCAAAGCTTGTTTTCAAGAGAAATTTTACTCGGCACCTGAAAGTAGGATTGACACTGGCTCAAAAATTTTAACTGTCTCTGTTTTTCGATTTATCACTTAAACAATCTTTTCCTTGTGATGGTAGACTTTTTGATTCTTTTTTTTGTTTTTATTGTTAAGCTAGATAGAGCAGCCTAATTAGTGATACAGGTCAATTAAGTTTATTGAAAAATTCTTTTGAAATATATTTAAGGCTTGTTCAGTTGTATTAAGTGCCTGAGTTTAAAAGAGTAGATATTTGCTACTAGCAAAAAGAAGTATACTGACAATGATAACACAAAATTCATTTATATAAGTTTTAAAAAAGATGTTATTATAATTTAATAATTTAATTAAAAATAATAAATTAAAATTATTAGAAAATAGACGGGTTAAAGAAGGCAGGAAATAATGGAGTAAGGAAAGCTACCAACCAATGGGAGAAGGAAGTTGCCAGAGTATATAGAAGAAAAATATAATGGAGACAGTGGGAGCTCACAGCAACAGTAAACATTGGAAAAGTATTTCCAAAGTTCAAAAACGAGTTCACAAAATTCGACATTCCAAAACCTGAATGTTCAGAGTTATAATAGAAAATTTAAAGACTTAGACAGATTTACGGTCAAGCTTGATAATAGCCGACAGCTGGAATTCTACTAATAGTGAGAAAAGCTGAAGGATGGGTGAAGAGGAATGAGAGATTCGGTGAAAAGCAGAGAACAAAGAGGAGAGAGCAAGTAATAAGCAAAAAAAGATAACTGAACTCGATGACTATAGAGTTGAATATTTGCCTACAGAACGTCAGGGGTATGATTCAAAGCTGAAGTAAGATCAAATAATGAGAGAAAAATAAAGAACCCAGATTACATAGGTCTAGTGGAAACTAGACTTTAGATATTAATCGGAATAAACAGCAAGAACATAGCTCAAACTCACCTGGCAATAAACGGAGATATACAAGCACTAAATAGTAGCAAATATAAAATGAGAACAATAAAAACACTAAAATTATACATTACATGGACTATCCTGAACGTGGGAAGCTTCCCACTACATGTAAAAACAACATACATTCCACCATATTGGAACGAAGAAGTAAATGAGTTACAAAACAGACTGATTTTTATGATCAGATCATTAAAACAAAATTGCCAGAAACAGAGAATAATAGTTATTGGGACTTCAACTTCTACATTAAAGAATTTTGAAAAAGATTGAACAAAGAGAGCCTCAAAGAATCTATTCCAGAAGGAGTGGTGACTCACACTAGAGGAAATCAATTGGTCAAATATTCTCAAACGTGTAAACAGTCAGCTGGGAAACTAGCCAGCTAAATCAAACTGACCACAAACTAATCTAAGCTAAGCTAAAAATAAAGTACCAAGAAAGTCATTTTAAGCTATCAGACAAAGAGAGGACAATAAGAGTGTCAGATGTAAGAAAACAATGCTGGAAAACATTTATAGATGAAGGAAGGGAGATGACAGAAGATTTCATGAATCAGCCGATAGGGAAATGCTTTGAAGATAAAATAGGGAAATGCTTTGAAGATAAAATAGGGAATTTAAAGGAAGGAATTAGTATCAACAGCCGCCCGAGTGGGTAATAAAAAGAAATGGAACAGCAGCCGGTAACATTATACAAGACACCAAAACAAAATGGAAGGAAGAAATGAGAGACATAAAATAATGCTTAGATAGGAACAATGCTAGAGGCTTCTTTTACAAGGTGAAGAGATTGACTAAGAGCTAAAAACAAGCTCAACCAATAAAAGGACAATAAAGACGAGAGAATTAAAAAAGGCGACCACACAAAAGAGTAAGTCATAAAATACTATAGTAAACTTTTCAAAGACAATAGAGAAATAAAGGAAAGAGAGAGAAATAGAAAGGACACAGTGATGATTGAAGAACAAAAGAAAGAAAATTTGTGTGATGAAGTCGATGTGGAGCAAAGTATAAAAGAGTGCAACTTCAACAAAGCCATAGGTCAGGACGGATTTGATGGAAAGATAAATAAGTCTAAAGCAATTTCCAAAACGGTGAGCAAGAAAATCAATCAATGGCTAAACGAAGGCTTTATTCCGCAATATATTAAAGAAGCTTGATTGATACTTATAAGTAAAGAACAAAAAGAATCTTACCCCAAGATCAATAGTACTAGACCTATTGTGGCTAATTCACATTTAGGAAAAATAGTAGAAAAGTAATAATCAACAAAATAAATGAAGGATAAAGTGGGTTATTAAAAACGGGTAATTACTAAAATACATTAAAAGAAAACAAAAGTACCCACATAACTTAATTAGAATGATGGAACACATAAAGAACTTCAGAAAGAAGAGCAATTAGAGAGAGGTACCTACTGGTGGACCTTCAGATGGCATATATGACTCAGTGTGAATGTGAAAAGACAAATTGATGTAGATTCGACGAGACAGGATTGTTTGTTAATAAGACGCTAAATGCGTACAATTAATTTAGTAACTTTACACAAACAACAAAATTATATATGAGAGAGAAGAAATAATTACAGAATAGGAAGTAGCATGGGGAAGCAGACTTTCACTAATGCTATTTAACTTTTACCTACAAGATACACTATTCTCAAAGCAGGAACTAATGTCGCTGATAAAACAAGGCAAAAAAATTGCATTTGCCGACGACGTACTAATAAATGTTAAAGACCCTCAACAATTTAAAAGGTTCATTAACAGTTTCAGAGAAATTGAGAAGTCTCATAACCTGAAACTAAACACAAAGAAAACATTTTTTTTGAGCGATGCAAAAAGCTTTTAATGGGAGTTCCAAATAGAAGGAATAAATAAGATGCAGGATGCAAAGTAATTGGGATTAAAAATTTGTTTAAACGCACAAGAACTACTTAAGAATACTTTGAGTGAGATGAAGAGGAAAAGTGAAATGTAAAGGAGATTGACTAGCTCGAGTAATCAAACAGTCAGCGACACCATCATGACAGCATAAATTAGATATCTGATTATATATAAATACACCCCGCTTATAGCGGCAAAATTCATTTAAATTGAAGAGATAGATAAAATGAAACTCTAACTTAAGAGATTAGCATTCAGAACGTCCAGAGATATTCCTAACATAATTCTAAGAAATGTAACAGAGCTGAAAGATATAAACACCAGTGAAATTATTAGAGATCTGGTTCTGAAGAACATGAAAAAGATTAATTTAAAAATTGACTAGCTTAACGAACCAAAGCAAATAAAGGAGGTGATAAAAGAGCAGGAAAAAGACCTAAAGAAAAGGAACAAATTATTCATGACAAAGAATGTTATGGACACCATGGTGGCAATCAGCTAGGGAAGTACGATATCAAATTACGGCATGTAAAACTACTGCATTATTCATTAAGTGTTTGTAGACGCTAATCACATGAGGACATGTAACTTAATAAAACAGCAGGGGACCCACATAGATTCTCAAAACTACTAAGGGAGAATAGAATAGTTTAAATGAACAAATCAAAAAAAAATAAGTTGAGATAATTATAAATATGTTGTGTATAGATGAAAGGTAAGGAAGCTAGAGACGTACGAATACTACTAACCAGTGAAAAAACTATTCAGGATAAGGTATGTCAAGAAAATAAAGCAGGAATTTGACTAAAGAAACTAAATACAAAGCAAAGAAATTTAAACATCGAATTTGACAAAAAAGCTTAATAATACAGATTCAGAGAGATATAATTAAAACAATAAATTAAAAATATTAGAAATTAGACGGATTAAAGAAGGAGCAGAAAGAACAAATCAAATTTCGGTAAAAACAATTATGAGGAAGAAGTCAAGTATAGAGGAAAGAGAAGTATGTAAGCCGAGGTCACAAGGACAAAAAAAAGAGAGAGTTCTGGAAAAAGGTACTAGAAATCAGATTCAATCATAGAGATAGAAGCAAAGACTAAGAAGCCCTGGGTCTGAGGAGAGAAGAGTATTATTAAGTTCCACTGAACAAACAAACTGGATTTAAGAGCAGACAAAGATTGGAAAATCGAACCCAAGTAAGAAAATAAATGAGTCACAAGCCCAGAGAGTAGCATTTGACAAACACGCAGACGGCTCAGAGTGCATTCAAGTAGATCAGATGAATTTAAATACTTCATAGATCTTTCAGAAGTTCAATGTCAAGGGTTTGACAAGATAATCTACGCCAAGAAATGATGGACCCTGATGATCACAAGGATGGTCACGGTAGGTTGCTGACCCAGCTCTAGAACGAAGATTGAGAAAGCATAAGTGAGGAGATTTTATGATTGAGGAAAGCCAGATGGAAAGGAAGAAGCCCAAAATAACTCATTACATATAAACAACACAGCCACTGGAAAGAGATAAATGTGGAGTGGAAATATTTCGACTTAATTCCAGGTAACCACATTCAAGAAGACAAATTATGAAAAATAATAGAGAATTGATAAATTAAAATGAAAAAGATCAACAATAAAGTGGAAAAAATATATAGAGATGCTGGTGGAGCAGTTACAATCACGAAAATGTAAGTTACAAAAAACAAATCTTGCATTATTATTTATATAGGAGTAGCACCGGTTTTGTGTCGATGAATAGTTGGATGAAAATTCTAATCTTGTTTCTAATGACAAAAGTTTGATTAAGAATTGTTGTTATTCATCAGTAAGTTTGATTGATTAGTTTTCATGATGAGGCTGTTCTAATAGTTACTATTCAATTTTGTTTAATAGGTTTTCGATTAAATATTTTAATTTTGCATTTTAATTTATCAATTCTCAATTATTTTTTCATAAATGGAGGCAATATCGAGGCAAATAGAGGAAGTACAATTCAGCCTTTAGACAAGATTATATAATCATGCCTCAGCTTGTCTACAATGACAATTGAATCTAGAGCATTGAAAGAAAACATTGGAGAGACTAATTGGAAACTGGAGAATTGTAAGTTCTGGAGATACCAAGATGAAATTCAAGGGATAATAATCCCATTGAGCTGCTAAGGCCTCATAAAGAACTGCAGGAATTGGGTAGTAGTAAAGATAGAAAGAGGATCAAAAAAACGTAGGTAGTCTGGCATAAATCTAAAAAATCTGAGACAAATAAGTGAATTCTCAGAAGGAACTATTGGAAAGGAGTTCAGAATCAGCAAGATTGAGACTAAAAGCGAAACCAATCAAGTTAGAGATCCAGAGGATTGTGGAGTGATGGCAATGCTCATAGTAAACCACTTAGTCATGGAACTACCAGGAGAACCAGTCTTTCAGATATTCGCGAAGGATTGGATAAACGGGCAGAGTTACTACGCTATGTTCAACTTGGAAGTTGGACACATGAAAATGGAAATTTTGAAAGTTGGGGATGGCACTAGAGGAGGATGAAGTGGCTAGAGACACAAAGAGAAAGAATATGATTCTGTGGCAGATGAAGAGAGGGAACATTAGTATTCAACTCTCACATTGATAATTAAGACGAAGTTATTCTCAGAGGAGATCAAAATCACCATTGGACAAGGAAGACCTCGAAATTTAAGGAAGATTCAATGAAATGATAAATGAGGATATAGAGGCCGAGGGATACATATTCAGCAATAAGCATCTCGATCACAAGACCGTGGATGAGGTGGAACAAATGGAGAAATCTAAAAACTAGGGAGGAATCAAGAAGGGAAACTCAGCAATCATACCAAATCAGGAGGAAGCTCATGAAGAAGGCAAATGTCAAGGAGTGGAGAAATTAAAGGAACAAAGGAATAGTAGACAGAATGAGATAGGCAAAGAATCGCGAGGTGCGCTCTTATATTTTGATATTATTTAGCTTGCAATCTTACTTGTTTAGTTGTGAATTTCATTATTTTAATTTTGCCTAAAGTTACTGACTAATAATTTAATTAATTTTCTATTTTTAATTTAAAGTTATAATATAAATATTTCATTTTAAAATTATTTTATTAATCTTTATAATTTATTTCCCTATGATTTAAATCATGACTTTAAATTTAAATTAATAAATTAATTATATTTCATACAAATTATTTTTTATTCATATCTCAAATTATAAATTATTTCAAGATAAAATGTTTAAGTGCGCGTAATAAATTCTATTTTTATAACTAATTAAACTGTCTTTCAGATCTATGTCGTTTAATAAGTTATTAAATAATGAATTAATACAAAAATTTAATCAAATATAAAGAGTTTTTTGAAAAAAGAATTGTCATTTTACTATAAAATTTATAAAGATAAAAATATTGAGTTTTATGAGGTCTAAGCACTCCAATCTTGAATGGAAGCTAATAATGATCAAATTTCTCAAGTAACTTATAAGCAGATACTTATCTCAATCTATAAAAATAGAATTATACTAAAATCATTGATTTCTCTCTAAATTAACATTGTCGTTCCCTGTCTCGATACTTCTCTAGATTCAAAATTTGTTTACATTATAATAAATAATGCCTCAAAAGTCTATTTTGATTTATTAAATAAAAGAAGTTTTGTAGTTATTAATGATGCATTTAAGACATTTAGTATAATTTATAGAGGATTATAGACTATGTGCTCTTTCATTTGCGATAATGGTATAAATTAGATAATTGGAAATATGTGTTTCTTGAAAGTAATCTTAATTGATTGATCTATTTCTGAAAGCACTGCTTTAATAAGACATATTCAAGATAATGAGCTTGCTTACTCTTTTATTCTTTTATATATAAGAGCGAGAATAAAAGTTCTTTCATGTGTTCAGTAAAAACTGTTGAATATAACGAATTCTTTAATTTTATATTCACTTGAGATTTAATCTTAATTTATATACAGTGTTTAAATAATGTAATTTTAAAAACTAT
The DNA here is from genome assembly GCA_000711775.1 of Oxytricha trifallax. Classification (NCBI taxonomy): domain Eukaryota; phylum Ciliophora; class Spirotrichea; order Sporadotrichida; family Oxytrichidae; genus Oxytricha; species Oxytricha trifallax. Next base: position 16,803 of record ARYC01004826.1, read on the forward strand.
TAACATAAAATGGTAGGACTAATGAATAATTAACCATAGCTTATAGTTATTGTTTTTTACAAGCAGCGACAGCATGTTCTCTCATTAGAATTGTAAATTATAAGGCAATTTATCTTCAACTGATATCTAACTACACAGTATTGATGCTGATTCAGATTATAACAGATTGAGAGCCTGGTATTTTATATTAAGTAAAAATAGGTTAAAAAATCGCTGTTATGATAAACCTTAAAATTAAATGATTGATGTAATATTTTTGTTGAAGTATTTTATAATTTTATTAGATAATTTAAATTAATTTATTGTTTATTCATATAATATTATTATGATAAAAAGGTATAAATTTATTGGATTTTTGCTACTTTGTACCAATCAATTTATTAATATTATTATTAAAAGTTTCAAAATAATTTGCTTTATATAGAGGTTATAAAATAAAAGATCTTTATAATTAAACTATATATAATTTATTGGGGGGGGGGATAGTTTCTTGCACTCTTTATTTTATTTATGTAAAATTAAGTAAATTTTACATAGATTATATAATTTATATTTTTATGACTCCTTAAATATTAAGAGCATATTGTTCATCATTGAAGTAGCTCAAGAAAATAAAGTCAAACATTATATAGGCATGGTAAAAACAAGATAAATTCACTCACAATTACAAAAACAATTGGATACAATATTTGAAATTACTCTAACAGAACCTACAAATTTCAGATGAAAAATGTCAGAGTTTTTTTTATCTGATCAGGGATATTGACTATTGATTAATAAATTAAAGTATAATTATATCAATTATAAAAATCTGAGAAAAATTTGTGATTGCATTAAATAAATAAATATGTCAATTGAATAGGTTTTCTCTAATTTTGTCACCCAACTCGTTTAGAGAAGGGATTCAAAACCCCAAAACCCATTCAGTAGTTTGATTGAGTTTTTGATTGATAAAAGTAGACTATTAGTGCATACTTTATTAGGGTTTTAATAGGGTTTATGTAGGGGTTTAATGTTTAAATATTAGTAATTTAAGTGAGTATATGCGAGGTTGGGGGTCAGTTTATGACAGTGAGTATATAGATTTATTGTTTAAGTTGCGTTATGGGTGCGATGAATATAGTGATCAACTCAAACCTGTTCTAAATTACACATCTATTGCAAGACTGCTCCATAAATCTCCTGCAACTGTGAGGTCTCACTGTCTATTAGCATTGAATTTAAAGAGACAGCAGCTTAATTCTAAGCCTAAAAGACCTCTAAAATTTTAGCAGCATCATATCGATTATCTAATTAATGATAAGACTCTTAAATACTGGGCTCACTTCTCTCTGGCCTAGAGAGCTGTGATGTTTCATCGCCAATTTCCTGAGATTCATATATCTGCTTAATCGATAGCTAACATATATAAAAAGAACGGAATATCATACAAGATAGTCAATCGCATTAAGAGAGTGATTGACTTTAATGTTCCATTTTATAAGACTAATTTAAATTATATATTCGATTAAATGCAGAGGTCTTAAGAGCATAATATAAAGTTCATACACGCTGATGAGGCAGTATTCACATTCAATACCTTTATATCAAGGTCTTGGTATAAAAGATACAGCAACATAGAAGTATATGATTAAAAAGTTAAGGTTTAAACTCATGCTATTCTTGGTGGAATAAGTGAAGATAGTGGCCTCGAGACCTATGTTATTCACCCTCGTTCTATAAAGACTGAATAATATATTTAGTTCTTGCAATAACTCAGAGACAAGTACGCTGACTAAGAGATTATTCTATTCGTTGATAACTTGTCAGTTCATAAAACTAAAGACTCAAGGAAGGAATATGAAAGGCTAAATATAACACCTGTATTTAATGTTCCTTACAGCCCTTAGTTCAATGGAATTGAATTATATTGGGGATTATTGAAAGATCATTATAAGAAATTGCTGCTCTACCATCTGATGCATGATTTAAAGATAGATACAGTAGATTTTATTAAGAGTGCTGCTAAGAGAGTCAGTGATGAGAAAGCTAAAGTGTGCGCAAGAGAAGGGAGATTTTGTGTTTATAAATAAGTTTTAGATTTAAGCGAATGAATAAGTTCACATATTAAATTTGCCCGTAAAGTGATTTAGCTTCTCTTTCTTTTCTTCCTCTTAAGGCTTGCTTGGGCCCATGTTTCTTCTCTTAGTGCCAGCTCCTTCATCTATGTTCATCTTGTCTGGCTTTTATAAATATTTGTAGAGTCTCTTGCTCAATTCATGCTTTATTGTAGGAATACATTCGAAATTGGGAAATTAATTTAAATTAAATTAATTATAAATCAAAATCTTGGCAGTTAAAGTTGGCCAATTTAAATGATTTTGGGCTCATTCGATAGAGAATTTAAAATAAGCTGGACTTTATTATTGGCGGTACTATTTTATCGCATTCATGGAGTGAGATAACTCGACTTTAATGTGAGGGCATAATTTAATGAATTTAGAGATGTTTAATTAAAGTAAAGTTATCTCGCTCCAGGAATGCGATAAAATAGTACCGCCTATAATAAAGTCCAGCTAATTTTAAATTCTCTATCGAATGAGCCCAAAATCATTTAAATTGGCCAACTTTAACTGCCAGGATTTTGATTTATAATTAATTTAATTTAAATTAATTTCCCAATTTCGAATGTATTCCTACAATACTTGTGACTTTCTCTCTAATGCCAGGTTTTTCTTTAGAGTTAGAAGACTAAGCTTACTTGAGATGAATGGATTCTTCTGCAGTGCCTAGAGCCAGGTTTCGCTGATTTTAATTCCCTGCTTCTCTTTTTCTTCAGGAGAGATGCTGTATCGTTTCTTATGAGCTTCTTAAATAACTTCATTTAAGTACTCAGGTTTCAGAGTTGCAAGAACACCAAAGAAGAAGTTTCTCTCTGGCAACTTATTAGAGAGTTGTAGCTTTGATGGAAGGTAGAGAGCAACATCTGGATCACTCATAGCATCGTCATATAGGTTTGTCACTGATATTTCAGGGTAGTTAGGTATCTCTATCATCCTAATTTCATTAGACTTAAAAGCTTTTTTCTCTTCACTTAACAATGCTTTTAAGAATGATATTTTTGTTCCCTCCTGTGTTGGCAAGAACAATCCAACTATGGTTAATAAGTTAGTTATAAGTGAAAACTTACCTTGCTATACCAAGTATCTGTAAAGATCTTCTTACTTCTGAATTTTCCTATTAAATCTTTAGATTAAATTCTCTTCATTGCATCATTCATAGATTCCATCTTGTTTCCAGTTTCTATAAATGTTGATGAAATTTAAAATTATGGATATCCATTCTGAACTTACTAAAATTTTACCACTAAATAGGAAGATCCACTTGGAGGTCAACCTGAATCAGATAAATATATAAAGATGGCGGAACTTTCTCCAAGTTTCAAAGTTTGACTTCAATTTTTATCAAACTTTCTCCATTAAATTGCTCCTAATAATAATTAATTTAATTAGGTGGTGCTCCTAATTTATTTAAAACTTAATTAGGAGGTTAAATTAAAGTTCAAAACCGTATTAGGTGGTGCATTAAAAAATTGAATTTTAAAACCTCCCCTCCTATATTTACAAGAACAGATTTAGGAGCAACACCTAACTTCACAAAACAAATTTAGGTGCATTTTAATGTATAAAATGGATGGAATAGTATATAAATTATCTCAAAATTTAAGAAATATAAAACTAATGTCTCGCACTCTGTTACCATTAGACCTCTCTAAATCATTGAGGATATGCTCTAACTTGTTTATAAGGGTAGAATTTAAACAGCTTATATAATTATTAATAGTATTTATAAAATGAGCGGCAACTTACTAAGAAAAGCGGCATTACTTGGCATTAGCCAGCAAAAACTTTCCTTCATGAATCAAAAGAAAATTACGACTTGTGATGCATTTACCTAGTACGAACCTGAAATTCTCTAACCTTAGGTCTCAGACTTTGAATAACAATTCAGTTGTTAAATAGTAATGCAGAGCTAAGAAATTCAATGCGAAGTTCCAATAAAAATGGTTGAAGAGGAGGAAGAGAAAAAAGAAATTAAAGCATTACATCAAAGAAACCCCAAAACCCTTTCAGTAGTTTGATTGAGTTTTTGATTGATAAAAGTAGACTATTAGTGCATAGTTTATTAGAGTTTTAATAGGGTTTATGTAGGGGTTTAATGTTTAAATATTAGTAATGCAAGTGAGTATATGCGAGGTTTGGGGTCTGTTTATGACAGTCAGTATATAGATTTATTGTTTAAGTTGCGTTATGGATGTGATGAATATTATGATCAACTCAAGCCTATCCTTAATTAAACGTCTATAACAAGGCTCATCCATAAATCTCCTGCTACTGTTCGGTCTCACTGTCTATTAGCATTGAATTTAAAGAGAGCAGCTTAATTCTAAGCCTAAAAGACCTCGAAAATTTTAGCAGCAACATATTGATTATCTCATTAATGATAAGACTCTTAAATACTGGGCTCACTTCTCTCTGGCCTAGAGAGCTGTGATGTTTCATCGCCAATTTCCTGAGCTTCACATATCTGCTTAATCGATAGCTAACATATATAAAAATAACGGAATATCTTACAAGACAGTCAATCGCATTAAGAGAGTGATTGACTTTAATGCTCCATTTTATAAGGATAATTTAAATTATATATTCGATTAAATGCAAAGGGCTATTACTAATAATATTAAGTTTATACACGCTGATGAGGCAGTATTCACGTTTAATACCTTTATATCAAGGTCTTGGTATAAAATATATAGCAACATAGAAGTTTATGACTAAAAGGTTAAGGTGTAAACTCATGCTATTCTTGGTGGAATAAGTGAAGATAATGGCCTCGAGACTTATGTTATTCACCCCTCGTTCTATAAAGACTGAATAATAAAGTTCTTGCAATAACTCAGAGATAAGTACGCTGACTAAGATATTATTCTGTTCGTTGATAACTTGTCAGTTCATAAAACTAAAGAATCAAGTAAGGAATATGAAAGGCTAAATATAACACCTGTATTTAATGTTCCTTATAGCCCTTAGTTCAATGGAATTGAATTATACTGGGGGTTATTAAAAGGTCATTATAAGAAATTGCTGCTCTACCATCTGATGCATGATTTAAAGATAGATACAGTAGATCTTATTAAGAGTACTGCTAAGAGAGTCAGTGATGAGAAAGCTAAAGTGTGCGCAAGAGAAGGGAGATTTTGTGTATATAAATAAGTTTTAGATTTAAATGAATGAATAAGTTCACATATTAAATTTGCCCGTAAAGGGATTTGGCTTCTCTTTCTTTTCTTCCTCATAGGGCTTGCTAGGGCCTATGTTTCTTCTCTTAGTGCCAGCTCCTGCATCTATGTTCATCTCTTCTGGCTTTTATAAATCTTTGATGAGCCTCTTACTCAATTCATGTTTTACTTGAGACTTCTCTCTCTCTGTTTAATTTGCTGCGCTCTTTCATCAAGTATATAGCAGTACCAGATTTTTCTATAAAGTTAGAAGACTAAGCTTACTTGAGATGAAAGGATGCTTTTGAAGTTCCTACAGCCAGGTGTCACTTATTTTAATACCTTGCTTCTCTTTTTCTTCAGGAGAAATGCTGTATCGTTTCTTATGAGCTTCTTAAATAAGTTCATTTAAGTACTCATGTTTCAGAGTTGCAAGAACACCAAAGAAGAAGTTTCTCTTTGACAACTTATTAGAGAGCTGTAGCTTTGATGGAAGGTAGAAAGTTACGTCCGGATCACTCATAGCATCGTCATAAAGGTTTGTCACTGATATTTCAGGGTAGTTAGGTATCTCTATCATCCTAATTTCATTAGACTTAAAAGCTTTTTGCTCTTCACTTAACAATGCTTTTAAGAATGATATTTTTGTTCCCTCCTGTGTTGGCAAGAACAAT
>ARYC01004827.1:0-17332 GCA_000711775.1 Oxytricha trifallax
ATCAGTGACAAACCTATATGACGATGCTATGAGTGATCCAGACGTAGCTATCTATCTTCCATCAAAGCTTCAGCTCTTTAATAAGTTGCCAGAGAGAAACTTCTTCTTCGGTGTCCTTGGAACCCTGAAATCTGAGTACTTAAATGAAGTTATTTAAGAAGCTCATAAGAAACGCTACAGCATCTCTCCTGAAGAAAAAGAGAAGCAAGGTATTAAAATAAGTGACACCAGGCTGAAGGAACTTCAAAAGCATCCTTTCATCTCAAGTAAGCTTAGTCTTCTAACTTTATAGAAAAACCTGGTACTTTTATATACTTGATGAAAGAGCGCAGCAAATTAAACAGAGAGAGAAAGTCTCAAGTAAAACATGAATTGAGTAAGAGGCTCTTCAAAGATTTATAAAAGCCAGAAGAGATGAACATAGATGCAGGAGGTGGCACTAAGAGAAGAAACATAGGCCCAAGCAAGCCTTAAGAGGAAGAAAAGAAAGAGAAGCCAAATTCTTTTGCGGGCAAATTTAATATGTGAACTTATTCATTCGCTTAAATCTAAAACTTATTTATATACACAAAATCTCCCTTCTCTTGCGCATACTTTAGCTTTCTCATCGCTGACTCTCTTAGCAGCACTCTTAATAAAATCGACTGTATCTATCTTTAAATCATGCATCAGATGGTAGAGCAGCAATTTCTTATAATGACCTTTCAATAACCCCCAATATAATTCAATTCCATTGAACTAAGGGCTGTAAGGAACATTAAATACAGGTGTTATATTTAGCCTTTCATATTCCTTCCTTGAGTCTTTAGTTTTATGAACTGACAAGTTATCAACGAATAGAATAATCTCTTAGTCAGCGTACTTATCTCTGAGTTATTGCAAGAACTTAATATATTATTCAGTCTTTATAGAACGAGGGTGAATAACATAAGTCTCGAGGCCACTATCTTCACTTATTCCTCCAAGAATAGCATGAGTTTACACCTTAACCTTTTAGTCATAAACTTCTATATTACTATACCTCTTGTACCAAGACCTTGATATAAAGGTATTGAATGTAAATACTGCCTCATCAGCGTGTATGAACTTTATATTATGCTCTTAAGACCTCTGCATTTAATCGAATATATAATTTAAATTAGTCTTATAAAATGGAACATTAAAGTCAATCACTCTCTTAATGCGATTGACTGTCTTGTAAGATATTCCGTTCTTTTTATATATGTTAGCTATCGATTAAGCAGATATGTGAAGCTCAGGAAATTGGCGATGAAACATCACAGCTCTCTAGGCCAGAGAGAAAAGTGAGCCCAGTATTTAAGAGTCTTATCATTAATAAGATATTCAATATGATGCTGCTAAAATTTTAGAGGTCTTTTAGGCTTAGAATTAAGCTGCTATCTTTTTAAATTCAATGCTAATAGACAGTAACACCTCACAGTTGCTGGAGATTTATGGAGTAGCCTTGCTATAGACGTATAATTCAGAACAGGCTTAAGTTATTCACTATATTCATCACATCCATATCGCAACTTAAACAATAAATCTATATACTCACTGTCATAAACAGACCCCAAACCTCGCATATAATCACTTAAAATACTAATATTTAAACATTAAACCCCTACATAAACCCTATTAAAACCCTAATAAAGTATGCACTAATAGTCTACTTTTATCAATCAAAAACTCAATCAAACTACTGAAAGGGTTTTGGGGTTTTGATTATGGAAAGTTTGATTTTAAATAATAATATAGGATAACAAAAGCAATGATGATGATGATGACTAGATAGTTGAATAATCGGCTAATTGGTATTTAAAAATTTTTATTAGTAGTCAAACCAGAAATATTTAGAATGATTCTATTATTTTGATTCATTATCATGGCTCTGATTCTACTTTGAGTGGAAAGTGATCAATACTCTTTACTTGGATCAACTGCTAGTTAAGTTTGATTTTATCATCATATATATTGAGCATAATGAACATAATATAAAATTCCACAAGTTCATTACTTTTTAGATAGATGACTATCATCTCAAATAGTCTTTTGGATTATTTAATTATGCTCTGATTTAAAATTGTATATGAAATTATACTAAATGAAAGAAATAAAATATTTTAAGCCTAAACAGTTGAATTAGTATTCTTAGTATTAATAAGAAATTAGAAATACTTTTGAGTTAGGCAATAATTTCACCTGGTGTTTAAAAATATTAGAAAATTCAAATAATTATGATAACTTTGACATCTTTATTAATTCCAGAATATGCAAATGATTTTTAATATGTTAAATTTTATTTATATTTACTATTTTATAATTTCTTACCTTTTTTCTGGAATAAAACTTAAAAATGCTAATTAAAATCATTAATTGATAAAGCTAAACTAATAATTAAAATTAAATATATTTAATTAAAACGTAAAAGACAGATTTTTGCTGAATCGATTATTGTTTGCTAGTATACATTTGTGATAATTGAGAACTGATTTAATCTTAAAAATTGCAATTTATATCTGAGTCTATCATTAAAATTTATAAAATTAAATATAAATATTTGATTTAATGTAGTATAAAAATGCAAATAATAAACAAAAAATATTTATATATAATTTTGTTTTTATTAATTTAGATTAAAAACTAAAACTAACATAAATAGAAATTATTAATATTAATTTCCATACAGCATTAAGAAATTATTAGATTAATATGCCTTTATTGATATTATTTATTATTATTTAAATTTATTCGATAATTTTAATGTAATAATTAAAGGATCAGAAATATAAAATATAAAAAATATAAATGATTAAATAATGATAAAATTGTTTAAATTATCTTAACATAATTTTACGATATTATTCTAAAATTTTTTTAAAATGTTTGATAAAATGTGAATATGAATTATATATAGATAAGTTTGACTAATAAAAAATGATACTAGATTTTTTTAAATCCATAAAATAGATATACAAATGAATATTGAAATTAAAAGACTGAAGGTAGACGCAGTTGAATAGATAAGCTTACCATTAGATTATAATTATGCATAAATTTATAATCGTAATTTAAATCATTAGATGTTGCAAATAAGTTCTAGAAAGTAGAATTAAATAAAAGTAAAAAAAAATTATTTTAATTTCTGATTGTCACATTGAAAACCAATATTTTATATATTATTTTTATGAAAGCCTTTAGAAAATTTAAATTAAAATAAATATAGTAAAATACCATTTGCATTTTACATAACATGTTAAATATTATAATCAAGTATTATAATTTCCTTCAAATACTTCAACAAAAACAAGCCCTCCTTGATTTAAATATATATTTTCTATTAAATATACTTTACAATGTAATGTAAAATTAATTATCAACTACAACTTGTTTTAAATATAAGCATTCAATATATTTATTCTTGAACTGTGCTATGAAGTGAAAAATTTTGTCAATTACTATTAACTTTTTATAACTTTATAGAGATATTCTTATATTATATGTGTAATAATAAAAATACACCTTATTTAAAGCTTAAATCTTATGATATTTAGTCTGTGATATTTTTAAGATATTAAATGATTATTATAAATTTAAAAAAGCAATTTATCAAGAATAATAAATGCTTAAAAATTATTCATTTTATTATAATATTGAATTAGATCTAAAACTATTTATAAATTTAGAAATTACTTATAATTTTTATTATTTAAACCAATAATCATTATAATTTGATCGGCAGTAATGAATTTAAAAGCTGAGTTTTCTATTAGAATATCTTATAAGTTGTAGCTATCAATATAGATGCCTCCATTCTTTTGAACCTCAATATTATCAATATAATTTAAATTAACAGTTTAAATTGTCTAAAAAGCCATTTAGAATTTATAATATTTGGAAAAATTATATTATAGTTTTACAACATTTTTAATAATATTATTTAGTTATTTATAATGTGATAGATATAATTTAATTCAGATATATGGAATTAAATTTTAAATTTGGGAAATTCAAATTTTAAGTTTTATTTCTATAAATATAAACAAATTATTATTTGTCTGTTTTTTACAATCTCATTATTAATTATTTTAAACTTACTACATTTTTATCTCAAAATAATATATTCTAATTTAAGCGAATCTTATCACATTTATACAATAGAAGTGAATTATGAATTAAGAATTTCTATAGTCTTTTTAATATCTACTCCTAAAATTTTTTCTTAATAATGAATAAGTGAACCATTTTAGAAATATTTCTGAAATAATATACTTTTTTACTTTTCAATATTTGAATTGCATTATGCATTATTTTTTTTCAGTTTCCGAAGTAAATTTTAGATATTTCTAACCTTAACTCTATATCTAAACTTTAATTTCTCTATTCTTGAATATATCAAATCACAATAATTAGAGGACATAATTTGATTAATTGAAATAGAAAAAGGATACTCTAAATAAACATAAATTTGATTAATATATTTCGAAAAATCAAACATCTTAATTTTAAATTTTATAATTTGATGACAAAAACAACTTATAATAAAATAAAAAGCTATTCTAATTATATTTTAATCAAATTAATCAACAATTTTACTAATTTACAGATAATTTAATATTATAAATATGAATAATATATAGATGTTGATACATTAGTTATGCTTGAATCTATTATAGTTAATAATTTAGATCATTTCATTTAATTTTAAATATTTTACATTCATTATTTTATAGTTATGTCGGCATTTTGACCTCTCATCATTAGCAGACCAGCTTACTTTTTATATTAATACTTATAATTTATCAATAATAGATTATTTAATTTATTTTACAATTATATTACTAAGCTACAATGTTGTTAAAAGTGCAATTAAAATAATATTAATTAAAAGTAATATCAAATTCTTTAAATAAATGATAATTGGGGATATCTCAATTTTAAAATTCTTATCGATAAATAAAAATATTTATAACAAAAGTTATTCCTTTTATCACATTTAATATGCATATTAATAACTTAATTTACAGTTAAGATGAATTTAAATTTTAACAATTAGTATTTAATTATAAATAAATGCAATTATTGATGGTAAACTACTCATTTTATTTGTAATTTTTGTATTAATTTATTTATATCATTACCTGCTTGAATATAATCTAAATATTACTCAAAAAGGTAAACTCCCTATGATGTTGATAGTATGTTCTAATAGATTGAATTTTACAGATAAAATAAAATTATTGAAGCTTTTAAATAAAATATTAATTTTTATATTTAGTTTTAATTTTCTTTAAAAATGAAATAAATCTAAAACTTAACAAAAAATAAAATTAATGAATAATAATTGAATTTTCTTCGTAATACTGATTAACTCTTGCTAGATTTATTGGTTTAAAACCAGTCCCTTAGCCAACATATTGTTTATAATGAATAATCTGAAATAATTATATTTATTCCCTGTTATTTACTATTTAAACTAATAATTTAAGCATATCTCCAAAAATTAAGTTCTCCTCTTCAGACAAAATTATCAGTTAATTGGATAGATTACTTTGCTTTATTTGTAATAAAGATGTCGATTTTAGTTGATAACTTGTTGAAAACAAAATTAGAGAAAATAATTTTCAATCCCTTGATGCTGAAAGATATTCGCTAGCTTTGGCAATAAATATAATTTAGTCAATAAAATGTCTATCTGCGGAGTGTTGGGGGTTTGATATTGTATATTTAATTGTTTTTCTTTTATTCCCTTAGCTAATAAAAACTATAATTTACTCTTTAAATTATAGGAACACATATAATAGTAGTGGCAGGTAGCCTCACTATTAGAGAAATTATTAAATTTTAGTATTAGAATTTACTATAAAAATGATTCTACTTTTTTAATGTGAAAGACTTTCCTCATTTCTCATTATGAAGTAATATAATGATAGATATCGAACAAAGTGACCTCAGATGGTATTGGACATACATAATTTGGCTAGTTGATTCAATAAATTCTAAATTATAATATTGATCAACATATTAGCTATCATTTACATAAAATATAACATTTAAGATAAAAATCTAATTATAGAATCTAAATAAATTAAATTAAATTAAATAAAATAAAACAAAACAAAAAGAATATGAAATTTTTCCATCTAATACTTTTTCAGAGATAATATTTAAATTATAAATTAATGAAAATTAAAAGAAGCAATTGAATGCAAAATCTATAAATTTATTAATTTATGTTAAAAATTGATATGAATATTAGTTTTTAAATTTTTTATCAAGTAAGTTTTCTTATAAAATATCACAAATACAGTTAATTATTGAAAATTTCTATCAATAAAGTTAAATTATTTTAATAAAATCTTTTAAATACTAGACGAATTTTTATAGAGTTTTAATAGAAATTTTGTAATATATAATAATAGTCCCTTGGGTATATCAACTTTGAAATAGTTCCTTGTCTTTTAAAATAAATTAATTGACCATTTATTCTAACATATATTTCACTCCTTTACTCTAAATCTTATTTTTCTATGTATAAATGTATTTTAAATTTAAATATTTGATATAACTTTCTAGTTGAGGTCAAGATTTTTATTTGTTATAAGTTATAAAGCCTTTTGTCTTATTCTTTTCATAAAAAATTATTTAATAAATATTTGTAATCTGTTATAAACATTAAATCAACTAGACTAGTTTATTGAAATAAAATGAGAAGATATTAAAATTCAAAAAAACTAAAGCACTTTCCATTGATTCTATTTTATAATCATTTTTTTAAGAGTTAATTAAACAACGAAAATGCTTTGAATTAAATTTATTTATTTAGAGGCTTCAAAAATTAGAAATTATTTTATATCAATATCTAAATTTGAAAAGCTTAAAACAGTTTTTTTAATTTTATAAAAGGAATTTCACAATAAAAAACTGATTTTTATAATCTTAGTTTAAATTCTAGTCTATTTTATAGATATTTTAATTTGACGAATAAATATAATGAATAATAAAAAAAAACATAAAAAACCCGTCAATATCACTCATATTATTGACAACTTTTAAGGTATCTATTCATTTTATTTATGTATGTACTACAAATAAATTTTCGAGTCATAAAAACTCATGAAAATAGAGTTTAAAAATAACCTGCAAGATGGAAATATGAAGAAAACTCTATAGAAATTATTATTAATTAGTTAATCAATATGATAGATACTCCTTGAATCTTCAAAGCATCTTATATTGAAAATAAATATCGAAAGATTAATGCATATAAAATTGCTTAATTTATTAATTTTATAAATTAAATATGTTTTAGATTGAGTATTAAATATATTCTAAAATAATTAAAATAAATAAATAATTATATTAATTCACAAGAAAATCTATAAAAGTATAAAATATTAGTGAATAGGGACTTTGTTAAATTTTTGATAAATTTAGAATCAATTAAGATAACTCAATTAAACATCAATAATTTGATCTGTTTAAAAAATTTGGGGTTTAAAGTGTTTTAACCCATATTAAAAAGTTATAAATCTGTAGCTCTTATCATATAATACCTACTCTATAATTAGAATTTCATTAGCATTAATCTCTTTATATATATTAAAATTAAATTTCAGAGGTAATTTAAGATTTCTTAATTGTATTCTTAGAAATTAAATATAGCACTTTATAAACTATCAAAAACTAAGATAAAAAATATTTAAGAATTCCTCTTAAAAACAGTGGAATTTCTTAAAATACTAAAGATAATTTACTTTTCAACATGGAGAAAGTAGAATCTTGAAATATGAGATATAGACATAAAAAGATAAAAAAAATAATGTAAATACTATAAACTAAGAATTTAAATCAGAGAGATCCTCACTGACAAACCATAAAATGAAATAATATTTATGATTTATTTTTCGTTTTGAATTAATAATGATTAGTGAATTTATAATAATCTTATTTATCTCTTTATTTCTGTAATTTTTTATTAACTCATAATTTTTGAAAGGATTCTATAGATGGGGTTTATATAGTTTTTATTTGAAAACAATTTTTGTGATAATAAGTCAATTATTTAGGTTAGTTGATACAGTTTTAATATTTTCTATGAAAAATATTTAATTTAATTTATTTGTAAATTTATTAGGAGAAATATATTTCCTATTATTTTAAAACGATTTTTATTTATTAAATAATTATATTCAGTGGTCTTGAATAATAGTTGCTAATATTAATTCTTTATGCTTCTATTAATTAAATAAATTTATGTGTTAATTTTCTTATATTATATTAATAATTTTCAAAATAATAATTATAATCTTAATTTCATAATTCTTTAATTTATACATATATAGTATAAATCAAATTTAATAAACAAGATTTCTCGTTAAAGTTAAAAATTATATGGTCTTGTGCAATACATTTTGAAAAATATTAATATTAATTCCATAACTTAATCCTCCGTATACATTATATAAAATAATTTTTATAATTGAAAGTGTTACAATTTATTTAAATAAATAGGAATGCATTCGATTGGTAATTAATTTATTGATAATTATTAAAAGTTCTGTGTTCACCCCGAGCTCCCTCCCAATAACTGAACCGACCCCCTTCTCTCAACTCCACAATAATTACTATTTTTCTTCGTTGATTTCTTGTTCTTCTGTCCGATAATACTTCTTATGCAATAATTTTATAGGTTATATATTTTTACTAGTATTTTTCTATAAGAAAGTACTTTTATATAAAAATATAATTACTTCTAATTAATATACCATAATTGTCCTAACTTAATTGGTAAAATATTTTTGTTAGGACAATTATGGTATATTAATTAGAAGTAATTATATTTTTATATAAAGTACTTTCTTATAGAAAAATACTAGTAAAAATATATAACCTATAAAATTATTGCATAAGAAGTATTATCGGACAGAAGAACAAGAAATCAACGAAGAAAAATAGTAATTATTGTGGAGTTGAGAGAAGGGGGTCGGTTCAGTTATTGGGAGGAAGCTCGGGGTGAACACATATGTTCGTGAAAACGTTTAAAGTCCCTTTCTTCATTTTACTCATTAAAAACGTATAAAATTAGACAGTGGTTATTTTTGTTTTAATAAATATATTTCTTCTCTAAGAGAAAAAACATATTTTACTTAACTTACTTGTTTAGGTGTTACCTCAAATCTTAAAATATTACTTACAGGGAGGATTCTAGAATACTGCCATTTATAAAGACCTGTTAAAATTGCGTGACCAAATTATATATGAATTATATAATGTTTGAAACTTTAAAAAAAAACTCTTTGATTTTGATATTTAATTACTATAGATTTTCTAATATTAAATTTATTTATGCAATATTTTTCATCCATAAAGTAAATAAAAAAATTATGTTCATAAGTTTACATTTTATCACAAAATTGAATTTATTTGATCTTTTGATCTGAGAAAATACTCGTAGAATCGATGAAATATATTAATTCTAGTGTTTTTAATTAAAAAATTTATATCCTTTATTGGCTTGTTAAAAATGAGTAGAAACTGTCATTTGAAATAGTAATATAAAGTTATATCAAAAGATTATTTATCAATGAATATTATTTCATTATTCTATTTACGAAAATGTGCAATATTTTTTTTTACATAAGGCTTAAGTACTTTCCGAATTACAAACTTATAATCTAATAAAATTCAAATAGTAATAAAATATTATAGATATGTTGATGTGGTAAAATGTTTTTCACAACTTTACCTCTTAATTACAACAAGACTTAATCACTACTCAAATACATTGTAAATAATAGGATGGGGTGTACAATTCTGGAATTTTTTGAAATTCCAGCACCATTCTGGAATTCCAGATTCATTGGATCTGGAATTTCAAAAATTTCCAAATTTGTACACCCCATCCAAATAGTATTTTGGGGATATTGTCAACTTTTATAAATAATTGCTAAAAACAATTATTCTTTCTTTACAAAAAAACTTAAATTCAAAAATAATTTAAATTTATATTACAGAAAAGAATATTAAAAATAATTTACATTTCTTATCTAAACTTAATAAAAATAATTAATTTTATTAGGTGTTTTTATAAACAAAAAATAAATTGTAAAATGATTTAATGTTATTTAATAATAATAATAATTAGCATTTATTAAAATATCTCAATATTTATGTTTTATTGAACTAAGATTTTTTCAATAAATATTAATAATTAGCTATTAATTAATTATAATTTATAGACTAAATTCAATCATTATATCATTAAAATTATTAAAAAAATTTTTTTTATATACATTTCTTCCTTCTGTTGGTATATTATTATTATTATTATTATTATTAATTAGTTAAGTTTTAAGGTTTAAGAAAATATAAAATAAAAAAAAGAACTTAAGCTTAAATTGATTTTTTTATCGGAGCAATCATGAAAATAATGGTAAAAATTAATAATTGTAGGAGTTGAATTAAAAATAATTAAGATACTATTAATAATATATATAAAAAATTATGGAAAGTTTAAAAAAGCCTTTCATTTTCCTTGCCTTCGTCTTTATCATCATCTATAATATCTTTGAAAAGTTCTTAGTATTCAACTCTGTATCACTCTCGAAGAAGCATTAGTCTATTGACACCTGATATCTAACTAGTAAGGATCATTAAAAAGAAATTAAAATATAAGCATTTTGTAACTTACATTTTTTGTGAATGTTCTAGACCTCTCTATACCTGTCTGATTTTTTTTTCTCTATTAAAGATAATAAATATTGAATCCCTAATAGTTTATTTCCGATAATATATAAATAGATTTACCACAATGGTAAAATACGTGTACCAATTGATTTTTTAATATTTTTAAAATATCTATTAAAATAATAATTAACATTAATAACACTTAACAATAAGTAAGTTAGAAACTTAACTCCATTAAAATATTGCCCTATTCGTTCTATATCAATGGCTTTAAAGTTAGAGTAATGTAGTCAAAACTATCACATGGAGTGATCAAACTATGAAATCTATTAAGCTTCATTGATGAGTTGCTTAGCTAGTTTGGTTTAATATGTGATTATAGTAGAAGTAAGGAAATTTCGAATATAAAACATAAAAAATAAAGTTAGACTACCAATGAAAAGTAAATTATATTATACCTATTGAAACCACATTAGAAGCCCCAAAACCCCTTAATGAGGTTTATAAGTGCTTTGATTTGTAGGTAATTTGTTAGGAGTTGGGGTAATTAATTAAATGCGAGACAAAAATAGCAAGCTTTTGGTGTCTATTTATGATGAAGAGTATATAGATTTAGTGTTTAAACTGCGATATGGATGTGATATATACTGTGAATAAGTCAAACAAGTACTCAATTATAAGTCAATTGCACTGCTCTTAAAGCGAAGTCCATCAACTGTTCGCTCCCACTGCCTTATAGAAGTATAACTAAAACAATAATAGCTGAATTATAATCCTTAGAGGAAGTCAAAGTTTCTATAGTAGCATATTGACTATCTAATTAATGAAAAAACTTTGAAGTATTGGGCTCACTTCTCTTTAGACCAACGAGCTACTATGTTTCATCGCCAATTCCCTGAGTTGAAGATTTCTGTTTAGTCTATAGCCAACATCTATAAACGAAATGGTATCTCTTAAAAAGGTGTGAATCGTATCAAGAGAGTAATTGATTTCACTCTGCCATTTTACAACAACAACTTAAATTATATTTATCAGTAAATACAGAGAGCCTAATATAATAATATTAAGTTTATTCATGCTGGCGAGGCTGTGTTTACCTTCAACACTTTTATCTAGAAGTCTTGGAATAAGAGGCATAGTAATTAGAAGTATATGACTAGAAAGTCAAGGTATAAACAATAGCAATTCTTGGAGGAATTAGTGAGGATTCTGGTTTAGAAACTTAAAGACAGAGCAGTATATTATTTATTAAGTTCTTAGAGCAGCTGAGAGAGAAGTACCCGGAATAAGAGATTATACTTTTTGTTGATAATCTTTCTATTCATAAGACTAAAGAAACAAGGAAGAGTTATGAACAACTTAGAATAACGCCACTGTTCAACGTACCTTACAGTTCATAGTTTAATGGTATTGAGTTCTCCTGTGTATATTAAATGGTCATTAAAAGAAGCTGTTTCTATACCACAAGATGCATGACCTACCTATCGATACAGTAGACTTTATTAAAAGCTCAGCGAAGAGAGTAGATAATTAATCGGCTTAAAGTGTGCGAAAGAAGGAAGAGTGAATGTATATAAATAAGTTTAAGAGTTAAGTTAATGAATATATAAGTCACATTTAAAATTCTTGAGTTGGAGCTGTCTTCTCTTTATTTTTTTCCTCCTGTTACTTCTCCTAGGTTTCTTCTCTTACTGCCAGCTACAGCATCTATGTTCATTGATTCTGGAGGCTAAATATTTGAATAAAGTCTCTTGCTGACTTCATACTTTGTCTGCGACTTTCGCTCTCTGTGAAGCTTGCTCTATTCCTACATCAAGAAGATGCCAGTACCAGATTTTCTAAAGAGTTAAACTACAAATCTTACTTGAAATATTATGGTGTTTCTTCAGCTCTGATAGCCAGCTCTCACTTATCTTGATCCCTTGTTCGTCCCTATCTTCTAGAGATGCTGCACCTTTTCTTATGAGATTCTCGAATAATTTCTTTCAAATAATCACCTTTAATTGTTGCAAGTATGCTAAAGATATAGTTTCTTTCAGGTAGTTTATTTGACAACTGCTTCTTAGTAGGCAGGTACTGCGAAACCTCTGGGTCGTTCATAGCATCATCATATAAGTTAGTCACTGAGATTTCAGGATAGTTTGGAATCTCTGCAAACTCTACATCTTAAGTTTTCAATGCTTTTTACTCTTCGCAGAGTATTGCTCTTAAAAATGAAATTTTAGTACCTTCCATCGTTGGCAGGAACAAACCAACTGCATAATAAAGATTACCCACTTTGAATTCATTACCTTGATGCACCAGGTAGCGGTGCAAATCCTCCTTGCTTCTTAATCTTTGAATCAATTCATGTGCTTGCACTCTTTTCATTGCATCATTCATTGACTCCATCTTGTTTACAAATCTAAGAAATTATATTCAAATTTAAGTTTATTGATTTCAATTATATACCGCTGTAAAACTTACTATTAAATATGGGCATCCTATAGGAAATCAACCTCTAAGAAGGATATGGAGAAGGTTATGAGAACTGGTTTCAAACTTGAGAGATTGATATCAATTTCTACTGTTATAGTTCCATATTTTTAAATTTAAATTGGTACGTACTAAATTAGGAGCAGCTCCTAAAATGCTAGTACTTAATAAGGAGCATTCATTAAAGCTAGTACTTAATTAGGAGCACCCTAATATTAACATAAATTCACAAAATACCTCCTAAAGCAGTACGTACTTAATTATGTGCACCTCCTAAATCGGTACGTACTATAAATAACTTATTATTGATAGTAAAAATGGTTACTTTCTCACCCATATTTAGAGCTGGTTCGTCTCTTAGTGTTCATTTTTCTTCTTTAATACTCTAAAAACCTCCCTTAAAACTTACAAGGTTGGAAAGCTCTCTTATGAGCTCTGAGTTATAGAGCCAGTTTTATAATTTTAAATTCAAATTTAAATATGAGCGCTTTTTTTTAGAAAAACAACAGCACTTCCATCAAACTAAATGAGACTTACCTTTGGCGTCAATAAAAAGTGTGATAGCTGCGAGATGAACTCTCATAAAGAAAGTACCAGAGCTATCACTTAAGGTTTCTGTTATTAAAATAGAAATTAATAATAGAAAATAAATGGCAAACAAGTGTGTGGGAGATAGAGAGGAGGAGAAAGTTAAAAATGAAATTTCAATGTAAGCAGAGGAAGTTGGAGTATATTTTTGTGAGAAGTGTGAAAGAGACTTTACTCATAAATCTAGCTGGTACAGGCATATGAAGGTCCATAAGGAAGCTAAGCCTACTGTATACTTAAAGCACGACAAAGTTGATGGAAAGTATGATTGCTTTGAGTGCCGTAAACAGTACTCTCACACAAGAGACTTAAAGAAGTATCTTTTAAAAGACCACAAGAAAGAAATAGAAGTTGAAGATTAAAACACTCAACTGAAGTTGCTCAACAAAAGAAAAGCAAGGGAGCCTCTATAAGTTGCTGAACTTTAACAAGCAAGCTAATCAGAATATGTGAGGATTGCACGCAACCTCTTAGCATCAGAGGTCACTAAATCATGATCAAAATATAATACAAGAAAATTCCAGTACTTGCATAGATTGATTTAGATACTTCTCTCTAAAGCCACCTAATTCTAGAGTACTCCTATGACAAGAAAGTTATCAAGGATCATCAGTATGCTTATAAGGTATATCCTTTCAACTATCTCCTTAGTGATGATAAGTATTAAATGGAGTTTACTAAAGAGTATTAAGAACTCACTCAGGCAAAGTTTAAAGAGTGCAAGTACTTAATAAAGCTAGATGCTGTTCTCCATGCCAAAGATCATGTAGCATTCAGACTCCCACTATTTGAAATGATCCTCAGAGATTTCAAAACTGATTAAAAGAAATCATAGATAGCTTGCATTAATAGCAACCTATACTATAGAGGGTATCAAAGAGCTTCATAAGTTAGGTTTTATTCACAGGGATCTCTAGCATGTGAATATAATGTTGAACATTTCACCTGTAAGAGTATCAATAATTGATTTCAACATAGCTTTTAGAGTGGAGTTATCAAGACTTGGAAGTGTCATTGGAACTCACGGCTATTATCCAGTAAGAGAAGACTGGAGAGATGGAGCTTTTCAAAGGAATGTGTGGGCTATGGCAGCAATAATTATTGAGTGCGATATGCCTCGCAATGAAATAAATGGGAGAGTCAATAATAATAAAACCAATCTGAAGATCAGACAAATCAATAGAGTAGATAGAGTAGTGGTTAAGCAAGACAAACTTCAGACCTCTTCCACACGATCCAAAAGTGCATTTTGATTGATTAAATTAAATAAGTTTACTATAAATTTTACATTAAAACCTATTAATAACCCCAACCCCTAAAAATTTCCTAAAAATCAAAGCACTTATAAAAATCATAAAAGGGTTTTGGGCTTTTAATTAGCGAAAGATAAACGCAATATTCTTTACAAGAATTGTCCTGGATAGAGTTTCCTCCCCAACTAAAAGGTGAATCATAATAGATTAAAGCAAGGCTTTCTTATTTAAAATATGATACAGCAGTAGAAATTTTAGAAAAGAGAAAATTAACTGAGAAATTTTGCAATCTCTATTCAATTAAATATTTTTAATTTTATTTTGAACGAAAAGATTTTCTAAAAGAACTATTTACTAAAGTCTTTTTTAAATTTCTTTATATTCGTATAAAATAAGACTTTTTAAACCCTGTAATTGGTATATTTTTAATAGTAAATTGCAACAAACTATAATTTTTAAAGATGTCTATATTAAGCTCTATCTTTCCTTCCGACTTATCCTAAGGAAATTTTATGCATTTAAATTCAAATTTAAAAGAGAAATTAAATTCTAAAATGAGCAAATGATCCTACTATGATGATATATTTTATGACAAGTTTAGGTAATACATAAAAATAGAATCATTAGACTTGCAGATAAGAAACTAATATTATACATAAAAATTGTATAAATTATTTTTTTCCTTTTAGATAGATACGTTAAATTAAATTCTAATTATCTTAAAAAAAGGTAGAGATATATTAAGTCTTTATTTAATTTCAGTTGAAATAGATACTGATGTTTAAAATCTAAGTGGGATATTCTTTAGTAGAATAGGAAGTATATATAATATTCTATGTTTTTTTAATAATCCTTTAAATTCATAAAAAAACCCATCAAAGAAACATTAATGCTAATATATGTTTTAGTATTATCAAAATCAGTAAATTTTATTTTTTCTAACTAAGTAGTTAAAGACGCAGCAGTAATATTTTAATTTCTTTAATCTAAATTATAAGAAACCAAAGGTAAGAGAAATTTTTAAGACATCATATAATTATTGATAAAAAACCATTAATTTAATTTATTTATAAATCTTCCTAAACTAATTGGGCATTGAAAAAAAATAATTCTGGACATTTTGAACATAAAATAAAGATAAGAAAAAGTTACAAGTAAACTATCCTAATTAAATAATGGAGTTCCTTTTTATTATCACTTCCAGGAGTTCTGAATATCATTTTCAAATTTTAACTTATTTATTATTAATTATAATATATTAATAAAAATATGGTCTTAAACCATTTCTGTTTTCTTTCAATTCATCAAAAGATAAAGAGTAGTTATTTCAATATATAAAATTACACAATATATATTTGATCATAAAATTTGTGAAATCAAAAAGATGGAGGTTTTATTTGATTATTTTAAAAGCAAAAATATTAAAAAAATGTTTATGTATTTCAATAAATTTAAGGATTCTTTAATTCTTAATATATAAAATAAATAAATTGAAATTAATTATAAATAAAAAATATATAAATATAAATAATTTAATTATTGCACTCAATCGTTATATCTTGAATAATTAATTATTTTCACAATTTTATGATGGAACTTAATTTTTCAATTATTTATTAATTAATTTTATTAAATATATCTTACAACAACAAATTTGAATTATAATAAGCATTTCCACTAACCCTTATATTAAAATATTTAAAATAATAAATCCAGCATAAAATCTATTTTATTAACCCATAAGTATGCTCCTTATTAATAATTCAAAACCCAAAGAATATCTTATATTGCTGATAGAAATTATTTTCTTAGAATTATTATTAAACTTATAAGCTATTTAAAGTAGAGAATTATTTCAATTATAAATTTAATAAAAAATATTAATTAATTGATAACTAAATTGATATTACGGCAAAGATTTACAATTTGAGTTTATTTTAGATAAATTCAGCGAAACGTTATTTATTGATAAGTTTGGTAATTATAGATTTATCAGTTTAAGTTTTTAATATAAAGCTAATAAGTTGAAATAAGAGTGATTAGAGATTTTAAATAAACAGGAATTATATAAAAACCATTAGAATAACCTGAAGTTTTTGCTTAATTTCCTCATCATTATCTTTTAAATCGTATTCTTGAAAAAATTTCTAAGATTGCTATTGCCAAAGCTTCTCTGTGTTAGTGGTATTTAATTGATAACTTTTTTTCAGAAAATTATTATACTAACAATCTATTAAAAACTAAAAATTATATAAGCTAAATTTAATTGGTCGTTGCATCAAAAATGAATAATTTATAAAAATAATATTAAATTTAGACTAAAGGAC